>VZRR01007585.1:83972-248802 GCA_013398015.1 Oreocharis arfaki
CCACTGCGGCCCTGGCCACTGCCGCCCCGGCCCCTGCCGCCGCGGCCACGCGTGGTGTCACCTGCCCGCCAGCACCGCCCTCCTCTGCCAAACATGGGGACGGGATGGCCCTCTGTGTCCCCAGGGGTCCCGCGGCATGTCCAGCTGCAGAGCGCCCACTTGGACACCTGTGCCAGGCACCCCGCGGTCGCACGTGGGAGCCAGGACACCCTATTTCCCCAGCGGCCCCAAACACCCTTTCCCCAGCCTGGGGCAGTTCGGCCCTCCCTGATACTGGGGGACAAGAGGGCTTTGCTCCGTGAGGACCTGGCCATGGCGGAGGTGCAGGGGCTTGCACAGCCCTGCTGGGCTCTCCCTGTGGGGCAGGTCCAGAAGCCCTCCAGCAGCACCACCCAGGGGCTGGGACAATGCAGGGGACGCCCAGGTGACATGGAAGGGGGCCAGGCCCAATGCAGAGGTTACCTGGAATAGCCAGAGGATGTAGATGCTCCGTGGAGCCCCAGGTGTCACAAAATCATCCCTAAAGAGGACGGTGCCTTGGTATTTGGGGAACTCGAGCACTCAGGTGAGTATCCACATGATTTAGGGCACCTGGCTCTGCTGCACACCCAGGAACTCTGCTCCAGATGATTTTTACCCCAAGCACCCCTCCTCCTTTCAGCATGGGCCATGGGGCAGCTCCTTCACCTCTGGCTGCCCTCCCCGTTGGGGGTGCCAGGCGAGACGGGTCGGTGCCCTCCCAGCCCTGCAGCCCTTCATGGAAGGGAAGTGACCCCTGCACAGCCTCCCCACATCCCCAGTGCCTGCAGGCACACACGAGCTGCTGACAGCAGACATCAGGGAGGGATGCTGCTGCGCTGCCTTCCCTGTTGGGGATCCCCGGGGTGCCGAGCCTGACAGGCCTGAGCTGCCAGAGGAGGATAAATCAGACAGCTGGCACTTACCTGTCACTGAGCGGGAGGCAGTGATGGGGATCAGCAGTGCTGGCAGGTACCACAGACCCCTCTGCTGCCAGTCACCAGCATCCCAGTTGGCCACTTGCACCCACTGGGAGGTGAGGACAGCTCACAGCATCCACCTTTCTGCAGCCACTGGTGGCTTAATGGTGCCTGAATAACCACCCAGATGGATGTTGCAGCTGTTGAGCTGGGCTGTCCCAAATAGAAACAGAGAATCATGGAAGCATAAAGTTTGGAAAAGCCCTGTTAAGGTCTTGGAGTACAAACATTACCCAGCACTGCCAGGTCCATCACTGGACCATGCCCCCAAGTGCCACAGGCACATGTCTCTTAAATCCCTCCAGGGATGGTGACACCACCATTGTCCTGGGCAGCCTGTGCCAGTGCCTGACAGCCCTTTCAGTGAAAGAATTTTCCCTAATATCCAACCTAAACCTCCCCTGGCACAACTTGAGGCTTTTTCTTCTTGTCCTGTCACTTGTTACCTGGGAAAAGAAACTAACTCCCACCTGGATCCATCCTCCTGTCAGTCTTGTGGAGAAAGATGGTGCCCTGGAAGGATTTAGTGAGATGCCAGGTGAAAATCGGGCTGCAAAGCCACTTGCCACACTGTGTAACACTGGGTGGCACACTGCCACACATCTGAAACGCTTTAATTGCTGTCCTAGGGGATGTGTTATTCCTATGATGGATGCTTGCACGGAGCAGGTGTGAGGAATAAACACAGGTATGTGGTTTAAGAGCCAGGATTTCAGGCTCCAGCCCTTGCTGGCTGTCTCCTGTCATTGATGCACATCTCTGTTGGCTTGTGGGACAAGAGGAGATAGATGAGTGCTGAGCAGCCCTGGGCAATGCTGGGAAAGCTTGTCCCATCCCTCTCTCTTGTTCCCTGTTAAGGATGTCAGGGCTTGTCATTATTCGACATCTATTGGTTAATTTGGCTGATTGTTCCCCATTCTTTAATGTATCTGTTATTTATTTATTCTCTGGTGTAACAAGCAGTTCCAGATTGATCACTTTGGCATGTAAATGAGCTGCTCTAATGCTTGTCACTGAAATTTGTAGATTGGGGGAGTTTGCAATCAAACACAGCCGGAATCTAAATTACAGCATTTCAGGCAATAATAGCAGGGAAAAGACAGGAAGGATGTGCCATAAATAAGATGGTATCAGAGCAGGGTGCCCCGAGCTGTGCTGACAACACGCCAGGAGCCCCTGGGCGAGCAGCAGGAGTCCCTGCTCTGCAGAGCTGAGCTGTCCTGGCAGGGCTGGCTCATTCCCTGGGGAAGAAGGGCAAACAGAGGAAGCAAAAGGCTTTTGGGAATGTTAGGGCCTGGCTGGGGACCAAGGGCTGCTCACACTGGTCTGAAGAGCCAGAAAGTGTTCACAGGACTACAGGCTGCACGGAGCCTCTGAACTCTTGTACAGGATACTGATTTGACTGTCACCATGGATCATGTTTGGCATCTTCCCACCTCCATCAAAAGTCAATGGATGCATCCAGGATGAGATTCTGTCCATCCCAAGGTCAGTAAGAAAGATCACACCAGGTAAGTAAGCGAGCAAAGTGCCCTAGGCCTTCCTGCAGGCAGTAGGCATGGCTGGGATGGCATCAGGGAGCCAACCTGGACCTTTGCAACGTCAAAGGAGAAGAGCCTGTACCTCTCTGTGCCAAGGCATCCCTGGATTGAAGTCCTGCCAGAGAAGAGTGGTGTCCAGCAGGCACCGTGTTGTGGATCCCAGCAGAGCTGCAGAAAGGACCTCAGGGATCCCCAGCCCGGTTCCCTGCTCACGGCAGGACTATTCCAGCATTAGATCAGGGAGGATGTGGCTTTGCCTACCTGCATCTGGAAACCCCCCAAGGACAGAGATCCCCATCACTCCAGTGACCTATCTTAGAGCTGGACCACACTCAGGTGAAGAAACATTTCCTGATGTCCATCCCAAATCTCTGAAGGTCCCCTGTGCGCCCACCATCCCTAGTTATGTCATTTGGCATCACTGAGATGTGTTTGGCTCTTTTTCCTTGCAATTGCTCCCAAGCAGCTGCAGCAGAGATCAGCTCCCACCTCACCCTCCCCTTCCCCTGGCTGACAGCGAGGTGGCCTCCCCACTGCTGATCATAAGGATGAACAATTTCCCCTGACTTGGCCACAATCCCCCCGATGCAGCAGTTTAGCTCATCTGTGCTTTGTTCACTTTCAGCCTGGTGCTCGCTCATTCCCACCCCAACCCTTTCCCTACTCCAGCAGTGAGTCCTGAGCCTGTTCACCCCTTGAGGAGAGTCCATGGTATGTCCTAAACACCCCTAAAGGTTTAGAAATAGCTTGAATTGACATTTTTACAAGGCAACAACAACAACAAAAAATCCCAGTTCTTGTCCTTTCTTTCCCTCTTGGCTTAATGCGGCACGTTCAGGAGACGAGGCTCTGAGAGACATCCTGGACATGGTGGGATTCCCTTCAAATCCCATGTGATGGCCATACTGGAGGGGAGGCACAGGGTGCCCCTCTCTGGGCTGTGTGTTTTGGTGCCTCAGTTCTGGTTCTGTGGGGTTTGCACTCTTCTGGGGCCATTAGGCCATGGCAAGACCATCAGGAATCTCTCCATCAGGAAAGGATGTGCTCATCCCAGTGGATTGGGAACCATCAGGCACTGGTTTGCAGCAATGTTGTGCTTCCCCACAGGGCTGGGATGACCAGCACAGATCCTTCCTGCACCCTGTACCCAGACAGATCCCGACAGCTACCAGAGCATCATGCCCCTGTCCCAGACTTATCTCCATGCTGTGACCTGCTTTCCCTGACATCAGGCCTTGAAAATGGAGTGGAAGTTTCCTGCAGGTGAGTGTCAGTGTTAACTGGGTCATGGCAGCTGGAGGTCTGTGCTGGCTGCAGCCGATTACACCTCATTTCTGTTAGAATTCGCTTTCCACAGCGGCTGTTCTGGGAACTCAGCTTCCCTCTACCTGACCTTGGCTGCCAGATCGATGTGAGCTCCCAGGCTCACTTCTCACGTCTGCCCAATTTGGAGGGCTGCTGATTGCTGCTCACGAGGCTCTGATTGCCCCTGCCCGTGGCCGGCAGGGCCCCGGCGTGTGCCTCAGGCTCCACCGGCCAGCCTGGCACTCAGCTTTCCCAAGGAATACCCCAGCAGGGCCGAACACAGCTGGGACGGACATTTCCAAGGCAGGGAGGTGTTCAGCCTGCACTAGGCTGGAGGTCATGATGCCTCCCCATTCCTGTGCTCTGAAAGCTGGACACCTCGGGTGGAAGGAGTCCCTGCCCATATGGCAGGGGGTTGGAATGAGGTGGTCTTTAAGGTTGCTTCCAATCCAAGCCGTTCTGGGATCTGATGATCCTGGTCTGATGAACACAGACCTTCAGCAGCTCTGATTTTGGCAGCTCTCTGGCCGTGTTCCCCAAGCAGACGGCAGCAGTACCTGTATCCTCAGTCCTGGGGTGGTCCACACGCATCCGACATCCTCTGAGGCACTTCCATCAGCTCAAGAGCCCCCTGCCCTCCATGGATACATCCCACCCTCTCTGCTCCTGCTGTGAGCTCACCCTCCTGAACCACCTCCACTGCTTCTGACAAGGACACAGCCCTTCCCAGCTTGGACAGACACTTCCACTTGCAGTGGCATGAGCCATTTAGGATTCACTCCTGTCCACGTCCTCTCCTATATGCAGAGGTCAAACCCATGTCCTTGCTGCCAACTCAGAAGCAAATCAATCAACACCTCAGAGGCCACTCCACACTCTTCGTGTGGGGACAGTTGTGTGGCAGCCCTGGCACTGACTCCCTGGCCTGGAGTTATTCTTCACCCGGACTTTTAATTTCAGAGCTGCAATGAGGGATGGGAAGAATCCCAGCTTCTAATTAATTACTGACTTCCCCGTAATTGATGCAATTTACTGCCAGTGTGTCTAGTTTATTGCACTGTGGGGAAGGTCACTCTGAACATTGTTTTTCCAAACATCCCAGTGAGTGGCCCAAAGTCCCGAAACAGCTCCACACTCCAGATCCTGAGGGACGTTTGCACTGGTGGCAGAAGATGACTGTGCTCCCGTGCCCTGTATATGTCACCGGAGTGGGGAACCACAGAGCATCCTGGAAGGTGGCTGCCTCTGGACAGTGGGTCCTGGTCCTCTGGATATTGGGAAGGAATTCCTCCCTGGGAGGGAGGGGAGGCCCTGGCACAGAGTGCCCAGAGAAGCTGTGGCTGCCCCTGGATCCCTGGCAGTGTCCAAGGCCAGGTTGGACAGGGCTTGGAGCACCCTGGGACAGTGGAAAGTGTCTCTGCCCATGGCAGGGGGTGGCACTGGATGAGCTTGAAGGTCCTTCCAACACAAAACAGTCTGGGATTCTGTGATTCCATGATCTGATCTGATGGACACAGAGGTCCCAGCATGAGGCCAAGCACAAGGTGGTACATGCAGGACTCTACAGCTGGGCTTCATGTGGCATTTCATGTGACAAAAAGAGTGCATTTTTATTTCCAGGTCAGAGTCATCCTATAATGAGACATATTTGTTTCCATTAGCCTTCATGAGGAAGATTCAGGAGCCTTGGGATGGGCAGTGGGATCTCTAAGGAGCTCTAATCTTTCCAGTAATCCCTGAATTTTTTCAATTTAATTTATTAGGAGAAGTCAAATGAAGCCTCTCATTTGCCACAATGGTACAAGGAGATTACAGTTTGTGCCTCCCATTCTCAGTCGTGAGCTGGATGGATCTCCCTAATTCCCTGAAAGCCCACATTATTGGGATCTGTGTCTCTTCTCAAGTGTGTCCTACACTGCTCTGATGTAGCACCCCCTGGGCAGAGCCACATCCTTGCACTTGGAGCTGGATGTGCCTTGCCGGGGCTTAAGAGGGGATTTACCGAGCCTTTTAAATTGTCTCCCTCACTAATTAACGACCAGGTTTCAGGTTCGGAACATGCACTTAAATAAACTGCAAAAGTGCATTTCATTAATCTTAATTAATGATTGAAATACTCAGAAGCCTCTGCTCGGGCCCCGTGATTGATGGCAGCCCTGTCACCCTGCTTTGCATCCCTGCCTGTACAGTGGAGACAGGGACAAGGACCTGTCCGTTTGCCTGCTGCCTCCAGATCCAGGCTGGGCACCATTCTGGAAGGTTTTAGGTGCTTGATCAGAAAGTGAATGAGCGGCAATTCTTGTGCTAGGACAGGACAACTCCTCTGAATTTAAACTCTGTGCGTTTGGGTGTGCAGCCACCACAGCAGTGTGCTAATAGCCAGGGCTGGTGGAAAATAGGCTTTGCAGACCACTGGAGGGAAGATCTGGGCAAAGTGGGCAAGAAATTGCACTTCAGGCCCCTGCAAAGCACCATCCACATCCCTGCAGGGCTTGGACAGCCCGGGGGGCACAAAGAGTGTTCAGTGCCATTGCACTTGAGGTGGCACCAGGAGCATTTCCCAGTGCTGAGATGCTGAGCGAAGACCTTCCATCAGATGCAAACATGGAGCTGTGCAGCTGCTCATGGAAACGTGAATTAATGGGGGAAGGACCCTCCTGCATTGCCAAAGAGCTGCTGCTGACTCTGAAGGTGGAGGCTGCACCCCCGACTCGCACCCTGCCTGCTCTCTGCCTGCTGGAGGAGCTCTGCCAAAGTGTCTCCCCATCCAGCTGCCGGGGAATTAGGGTAGAGATAACTATCACGTTAGAGACCAGAGGATGTGATAAAAGCTCGTTTCCACATCCACAAGGGCACACAAGAGACAATGGCAGGAGGGGGAGCCCAAACACTACCCTGGGGCTACCCTGAGACCCCCCGAAGAAGAACCATCAGCCCATCAAATGTCCAGAAGCCATGGGGGGCACAGGGACACACTGCCGGGTGGGAACCCAGATGGAGGACTCCTTAGGAACAACCACCTTGTCCATGGCTCCTTCCGGAGCTCTCCCAGCAGAGCCATCTGTTGCAGTGTTGAGGTGTGAAAATCATCACTGGAAGCAGCTCCTCCGGTCATCTTTTGGGCCCCGGGGTGAGACTCAACATGGGATGCAGGGGAAGAACATTTTTTGACTGATTATGGATAACTGTGCATCTGAGCCCAGCTGCTGGAGGGATCGATGTTGCACACACGTGTGTGTGTATTTATATTCTCTCTATTAGACCTGCGTCCTGCTCAGCCACAGGAGCAGCAGGACGGGGCTGTTTGGTGCTGTTGATGTTCATGTGGGTGCCCCGAGTGTCTGTCTGTGAGCTGTGTGGCCAGGCAGGTGTCCAGCCGTACACTTAGAAGGGACAGAGGTGTCCCTGCAGTACAGGTGTGTGCTGGGAACACACATCTTCAGCCTCACTGCTGACAGACCTGGGCACAGGCAGCCGCAGCAGCCTCACGTCACTCAGCTGCTGGATCCAGCACAATGTGCTCCCACTAACAAAACATACTGAAGCCAACAATTCAGTGAATAAGAGATTGGGAATAGCAAAGGAACTACCCGCTCTTGTCTCTGCTCTGTCCCTGCTGCTGACCCTGAAGTGCTGCATCTCTGGGTGTGCAGACAGGAAGAGGAAAAAGGAACCTTTTTGGAGAGAAGACCAAGAAACTCTGCCCACAATGTTGTTTCCAGGAGATGAGCATCCTGCCGCCCCTCTGGGATGGCACCAGCTCAGTGTGTGACACACAAAGCCTCTCTCTCAGCATCCCAGTTACTCTGCGGGTTGGAGCTGGAGGTGAGACACCACTGTCTGCAGAACTGCAGTTGGTACTTGCCTGAGTTTTCACTGAGACCTGGCCCCTCAACAGCAAAATCCTTGTTCCCTCTCTGGCCACTCCCTTCTCCCAGACAAGAATCAGGAAGGGATGCTCCCTTGCTTTCAGGAACTCTGATAAAAATGTATTTTTGGAAGCGCCACTTCCCTGAGTGATGACACTAAGCATAATACTCAGTTTCTGCCTAAAATAGGTATATTTTTTTCTCATCTGGTGAAGGAAGAACCTCAAAAACATTAAAAGGCTACTGCCAGTTTAGACATCAAAAGCTGGGAACGAAAACCCAAAATCAATAGTGGGTTTTTAATTTAGACCTGATCTGAAGCTGGAATAGGTTAGGGCAGAGCACATGGTTTACCAGCAGCCCCAGGGTGACACTGAGAAGCATTTCTAAATTTCTGGGAGACTTAGGGACACTAGACTATGGATATCATGTAGGGTAGCAGCATTTCCCTGGTGCCTCTGGGGTCCAGACGTGTCCTGAGCAGCAGCTGTGGCCTTCTGTCAGCCCTGTCCTTCGGCTGGGTGGGGATGGGGACCTGTCCCTCGTGCTGTGCCTCAGAGCTGTGGCTCTGACAGCCTGGCCCCCGGGCTCTGCTGCAGCTCCTCACCCTTTATTAAATATCCCACTTTGCTTTGGATGCTGATTAATTTCTAATCAAACTTGTTTGCCAGTGGCTGTCTCCAAGCCCCCATAGCTGCACTGCTCAGGATCCTGTGTCTCTGGCACCTCTGAGGTGGCATTTCTGCTGCGCCTATGGGCCTCAGCCGTGCCCTCAGCAGAGCTATCAGACAGTCACAGAATCCCAGACTGGTTGGGGCTGGAGGCAAATTTAAAACTCATCCCATTCCACCCCCTGCCATGGGCAGAGACACCTTCCACTGTCCCAGGGTGCTCCAAGCCCCATCCAGCCTGGCCTTGGACACTGCCAGGGATCCAGGGGCAACCACAGCTTCTCTGGGCACCCTGTGCCGGGGCTCACAGGGAACAATTTCTTCCCAATATTTAATCTAAATTTACCCTCCTGCTGCTTTCTCATCAAGCTCTACAAGGTCTCTTGCAGGGTAGGTGGGAACCACGACTGCAACATCCACCCAAGGGAAAGCTGCCCAGACTGCAGGCTAGCACTCTGAGGTATCTGCCTTGACCAGACATCTCCCTTTTCATTACTGTTCATGACATATTTGCACTGCCCTGTGCTCTCAGGTGGCCCTGCTGCAGTTCCCCAGAACTCTGCAGGAAGGCTGCAGTCCTAAATGGTCCTTCATGGGATGGTCCCATGAGAGGAACATGGGATCATCAAGGATCAGGCTGTCCAGTCTGGAGAAGTGAAGGGAGGCCTCAGAGCCCCTTCCAGGGCCTAAGGGAGCTCCAAGAGCACTGGAGGGGAACTGGTGACAAGGGATGGTCGGACAGGACCCAGGGAATGGCTTCCCACTGCCAGAGGGCAGGGATGGATCGGTTATTGGGAAGGAATTCCTCCCTGAGAGGGTGGGGAGGCCCTGGCACAGGGGGCCCAGAGAAGCTGTGGCTGCCCCTGGATCCCTGGCAGTGGCCAAGGCCAGGTTGGACAGGGCTTGGAGCACCCTGGGACAGTGGAAGGTGTCTCTGCCCATGGCAGGGGTGGGACAGGATGAGCTTTAAGCCCAAACCAGTCTGGGATTCTGTGATCTCTGCAAATGCAAAGTCTTCCCCCCAGTGTCCTAGAAGCAGGCTCTGGGAGAAGAGCTACTGCTGCTGCCTGATCGTGCTCAGGGAGTATATTTGGATCAGACTGGGGACAGATAAATCATCTGTATGCAAAGTGCTTTCCTTGTGCACAGCTGGCTCACATGACAGATCTGGGAGTCAGGGAGCTGGGGAGGGGGGGTGGTGTTTATTATACCTGAGATGAAAGAAGTGTCTGACAAGTGCTTACTCTGAGCCAGCCAGAAGTAAAGGACCACCGTGTGTGAGCAGCCGCAGTGGGAAAAGGCACTGCTGGGACTGGCTCTCCTTGCAGACCCCAGGACTTGGTGGCACCAATGGGCCAGGGAACATTTGGAGGATGAGGATGGTGCCTACGACACCTGCACACAGCTCCCAGCGTGCATGACAGGGCTGTGTCCCCTCTCTGTGCCTGCTGTGTGAGCACTGAGGCACCTGCCTGCAGCCCCTTTCTGTCTCTCCAAACCTCCTCACCTGCTGCCTGCACCCCTCCCCGCCTCCCTTCCCCGCTCAGTAACTCCTGTGACAGATGCAGACAACACCAGCCAGGGAGGAGAGCCAGCTCCAGCTGGGTGGAGGAGCTGGAAATAGCCTTTTGTTAACCATTTTTAGCAGTTCTTTTGGAGATGTGTTTTGCCAGCAGAAACTTCAGCGTGTGTTTATCCCTCTTAGGGGAAGGCTGTTATTAGTGCAAAATGAATCAGCGTGGATGCGGCTCCTCAGCAGCTCTGAGCCGGGGATGCAGCAGGAGGGATGCAGCAAGCACAGAGAGAGCCTTCGAAGTGCCATTATTAATTCATGCTCACATTCATTGGAAGAACACCTTCAATTGTGGAAAATTCGGCTGCTTTAGCCACTCCGTGCAAGAGGACAGAGGCTTGTGGGAAGGAGCTTTGTGAGTGCAGGTGCAGGCTGGGCCTGCAAAGCCAGAGTGCAGTGGTACTGGTTTGACTGGGACCCTGGCAGAGATGGTGGCCTTCACATCCCACAGTCTGCAGTTACTGGGCACAGAGGTGGAGTCATTGTGACCCTGTAGGCAGGGATGGCTCATGGACATGGATATTCACAGAACATCTCAGATCATCTCCTCCAGCCTTTTCAGCCTCCTTCAGCTCTCATTTCACGGATTGCAGCACATAAAAAAAGGGTTATTTTACACCTCCGTGGCCCCCAGCCCAGCCCCCCATCCTGTGGAGGCCGCACGGAGATTCCCACTCCGTAGGTAGGGCATCCTACTACCACGGATGGATCCTGGTCCTGTGCTGACCCCGATCCCTTGTCCCTTGACTAAGGGACGGGTGCAGGGCACAGCAAGAAGGCTGCCCATGTGTGATGGGAACAGGAGGCGTGGGAGGAGCCACGGCACCCAGACACACAAACACTCTATAAATGCAGGTACAGCATGGACAGGCACCCCCTCCCATGCACAGACACACCACTAACTGTTCTCTGGATTTGTCACTGAGCAATAGAACTCAAAACAGAGTGGGTTTTTGTATTTTTAATACAAAATGCACCCAGGGGAAATGTGCCCACAACACTGAGAGTGTTTGGTGCAGGTATTTTGGCAGCTGACCCACAGCTTGTCTTCCTGCCTGATTCCAGGCTGCTCTGCCAGCAAGCCTTGATGAACAAGCCTTGGAGAGAAAATTTAATGGCAGCCCAGGGATGCAGGCTTCCTGACACTGGAATTTGGAGAGGGGTAGGATTTTGGACAGAGGCAGCAGGGTGTCCATGACAACCTCTCCAGGCAGCTGTGGAGGGCACCTCCCATGTGCTCCATGCTTTGCTCTCTTTGCGTGGAGTACCACCCCAGCAGCACTGGGGATGATCCAGCCTGGTCCCCCATTGCCAGCAGCAACACCAGCACTGCACATGAAAAGGGTGCAGTTTCTGGAAGATTTCCCCAAGGGCTGGTTAAGGGACACCAGAGCTGTCATAGGGGAGAGACAGCTGATCCCAGCCAAGACCAGAGGAAGGGAGAAGAAGGAGGGAGTGGGAAACATCCTGCATTCCACTATGGCTTAAACCTGCAGCCCCACAAACACAGGGCTCTGGGAACATGCATGGACCCCATGAGAGGGGTCTCAAAGAGGAGGGCAGTTGGTCAGAAAGGCTCAGACCTGGGGGCTGCAGCAGCACTGGGCACAGGGAGATGCTCTGGACCCAGCAGAGCCAGGCTGTGGGGATGACAAACCCCCCTGA
Organism: Oreocharis arfaki; assembly: GCA_013398015.1. Taxonomy (NCBI): domain Eukaryota; kingdom Metazoa; phylum Chordata; class Aves; order Passeriformes; family Paramythiidae; genus Oreocharis; species Oreocharis arfaki. The sequence goes on from VZRR01007585.1 coordinate 95,595, forward strand.
CAGCACAGGCTGATTGGAATATTTGCTTTGCTTTTCTGGCCTTTGCTGAAGTACTAATGAAGTGCTTTGAGGCACAGTAGCAGTGAAGGCGTCTCCTCAGCACGGCTGTGCCTGTTGGAGGGGGCTGGTGCTGTGTGCTCAGTGTTGAGTCCATTAATGCAGCAGAGAGCCGAGTGTGCTCAGCTTCACAAACGGCATTTCAACAGGGCCAAAGGCAAGGTCACACGTGGGGAGGGGAGGTCACACTTGTCACGGGCTGTGTCCTGGAGAGCAGGGCCCGTGGAAGAGGACTTCAGGGCACAGCACACATCACAAAGGTGCTGTTGGTGTGGCTGCCAGGGCAAATGAGGTGCTGGTGTGAGCAAGAGGTGCCATAGAGGGAGATGAGCTCCCTGTCCTCGTGTCTGACTGAGCCCCTGGAAAGATGTGATGTGGCCGATGGCTTTCTCAGTGTCCAGCAGAGGATGTTTCTGGTGCTGTGCTGGGTACTGCAGGCAGATGGGCTGGTGAAGGTCAGGCATGAGTGACTTTGTCACAAAGACAGACTCTCCAGACCCGAGCATATGCCAGGTATTGCCTGAGGTGTCACTTAGACACCAGATCCACAGAGGTGTGATCTGAGACCGACTGCGCAGCTGTCCCATCACCACCAGCACCTCATCCACAGCACAACCAGAGCAAAGCAGGTGCTCATTCAAAAAATGGTGTCAAAACATGGTCAGGAAGAGGCTCAAGGACTTGGAACTAAAATGTGCCCAGCGGAACGAAACATACTGTGTAAATATGGATATTCTTATCTTCAGATCCATGTGCTCCTACAAACCACTGTGTGCTACTCACCCACTGCCACAGGTGATGTGAGCTCCTTCTTCTGATCCCACTACTCCTGCTCCACGTGCTGCCACCGTAATGGTTCGGGGGGCTCTGGGGCCCCCAGTTAAAGGAGGATATGGACCTGTTGGAGAAAGAGAAAGGACCAGAGAAAGGCCACAAAAATGTTCAGGGGGCTGGAGCCCCTCTGCTCTGGAGCCAGGCTGGGAGAGCTGGGGGTGTTAACCCGGAGAGGAGAAGGCTCCAGGGAAACCTCAGAGGGCCTAAAGGGGCTCCAGGAGAGCTGGAGAGGGACTGGGGACAAAGTATGGAGGGACAGGACACAGGAGGGCGGGAATAAAGGGATAGTGGGAAGGAATTGTTCCCTGGGAGGGTGGGGAGGCCCTGGCACAGGATGCCCACAGAAGCGGTGGCTGCCCCTGGATCCCTGGCAGTGTCCAAGGCCAGGCTGGATGGGGCTTGGAGCACCCTGGGACAGTGGAAGGTGTCCCTGCCCATGGCAGGGGGTGGAATGGGATGAGATTTAAGGTCCCTTCCAATGCAAACCAGTCTGGGATTCTGTGATTCCTGCTCCAGGTCAGAGAGGAGAGTGGACAGGATGGGTAAAGAGAGACCAAAGAGGCAGGAGCAAAGGCAGGAAGTGAGGGCAGGGATAGCATCACTTGATCCCTGGGGCTGGATGGATGCAGGGATGCAGGCCATGCAGGGAAACTCCTCCCTAGCCCTTTATCTTCCCTGTGCAGCTGGAGGCCACGTGCTGTGCTGGGTGCAGGGAAACCATCGATGTGGCTGTTTGGGTCTGGAGCCAGCACTTAGGATCAGGATGTCACCTCCGGGGAGATGTGGGTGACACTGATCAGTGACTGGGAAGCTCTGGCTTGGCCTGAGTGTTGGCTTGAGGCACCCGGAGCTGCAAGCCCCTGTCCATACAGAGGTGCTTTGCTGTGGTGGAGTCTCTCTTCTGCCACCAAGGAGGATCTGCATCCCTTCTCTCATGTGACACCCATGTGCAAGTCTCTCCTCTCCTGTTTCTTGCTGCCTGAGCTGTGCAGAGCTCCAGCTCTCTCTGCACGGGGGTACAGCACAGCTCTGCTGCTGCACAAGCTTTCACGGCAAGCTAATTCTGGAGTCACTAATTTAATGATGATTAATGACAGGTACACCACCTTTTCCTTCCTCCTTTCATCGATTGGGAAAAAAAACTGGAGCAGAGCAGGATATTAATTAATTCTCTCAAGTGGAGGGGCAAGTAATCAGACTGAAATCAGATTGAATTTAGGACTTGCGGGTGAGCAGGAGGATGTGCTGAGTGATGGAAATGAGAGATGCCCCAGCCTGGCTGGGCTGGGAGGGACAAGACTGCTGAGCAGATTCCCCTGGAAAGGGCTGGCAAAAGTGGATGTAAGGGACAGATATCCAGGCTGGACCTGCCCACCTGGGGAATGCAGCCAGACCCTACCTTGGGCAGGAGTGGGGATGAAGGGAATTTGGTGCAAAGCCTGGCACAGGTTTGGCCTGGGTGGCCTTCTCTGCCCTGCCTCCACTTTGGCTCTCTTTCCTACAGGCTGCATTGCAGCACCACATTGCACCTCTCTAGCAGCCTCCAAGGCCAGGCTGGATGGGGCTTAGAGCTCTCTGGGACAGTGGGAGGTGTCCCTGCCCATGGCAGGGGTGGAACGGGATGAGCTTTAAGGTCCTTCCCAACCCAAACCAGTCTGGGATTCTGGGATTCTATGAGCATCCAAACTGGTTAAGCTGCCACAGAAAGTCACATTTTGCAAATCTCTGTGATCGTAGATTGTTTTTGTTTCACCTGAGAATGCCAGAGCAAGGCTAATCAAGGCTGGGGAGTCAATCTGCCAAGCATCTAACTCTTTTAAAGCCACATATCCTCCAAGAACATCCCTTTCACCTTGAGAAAACAGCTCCTTCCCTGTGAATCAGTTCACTGGCAGAGCAGGGCTGAGCCTCACAGCTCACTGAGGCTCGGGGCTCCAGCAATCCCCCAAGTATTTAAGCATGACTAATTGGCTTGTGCCTACCATACATGGGATTTAAAACCTGTATCCTATTCAAGCACTGGTCAGACCCACAACTGCTTAATTTCTAATAGCATGCACACTCAGCTGTCAGACAGGAGATATTCCAGAGTGCCCTTTCCCTCTGCAGTCCAGTGCAGTGTCACCTCACATTAGGACTGGGACCATGAGTCCTAAACCTGTGACCCCAGTGAAGCAGTCAGTGATGCCGTGTCAAAATCTTCTGACATGACGCTTCAAAAAAGAATCTTAAAGAAAATGAACGAAATTAAATAAATGCAATTAAACAGTCATTTTTCATCAGAAGAGAGGTTACTGAGTGGGTCCACTCCAGGATGTGAGCAGCCATGTGTTCATACAGGACCGGAGAAAGTTTTCTGCTGAAATCAGTTTGGGCGAGGCTGTGTGGGTCAGGTTGGGTTGGACTGAGCCAGCAATGAGGGCTGTCCTTAGGTGGGCTGTCTCCAGCTCTGTGGGGGAGTGCAAGGCAAACCCAGTCTTTGGAATGGCTGGAAAGAGAGACAAGAGCAAACCAGCAATCCAGTTACTGCTCCTGCACCAGCAGCAGAGACTCACTTAAAAGAACCATGGAATATCCTGAGCTGGAAGGGACTCACAAGGGTCATCCAGTCCAACCCCTGTCCCTGCACAGACACCCCAACAACCCCACCCTGGGCATCCCTGGCAGCGCTGTCGCAACACTCCTGGAGCTCTGGCAGCCTCGGGGCCGTGCCCATTCCCTGGGAAGCCTGGGCAGTGCCCAGCACCCTCTGGGGAAGAACCTCTCCCTGATACCCAACCTAAACCTAACCTGGCACAGCTCCAGCTGTTCCCTGGGTCCTTTTGCTGGTTACCAGAGTAGAGATGGGAGCTGCCCTTCCACTGTCCCCTGGGAGGAAGCTGCAGAGCCTGATGAGGTTTGACCTCAGCCTCCTCCAGGCTGAAGAAATCAAGTGACCTCAGCAATTTCAGCACTCACTGCCTTTAACGCCCTGGAGACAAGATGTGGGAGTTTGCTGGATGTCTGTGGGGATGCGCCAAGGGCAGGACATTGTGGGGACAGCAGGCAGGAGGGAGCACTTCCAGCAGGCAGGAGACAGGCACGGAAATGAGGAGAGAGGCACAGTTTCTTGTAGGTTGGTACTACTGAAAATGGGTCCAGGCCCGAGCACTTGCATCCCATCACTTGAGCCACCACCTTCAGAGACCTGTGTGATATTGAACAAATCATTTTCTCCCATGTTTTGTGGAAAGAGCAGAGTGAACCGAGCCGGAGCCAGGTGCTGCTCTGCAATCCCCAGCTCTGGGGGATGCTCACTGCTGTGTGCCATGGGGACAGTGAGTGACAGAGGACTGTCACAGCAGCCCTGCCCTGCCCATGGCCACACAGCAGTAGGAACTGGCTTTGTGTTATGGGCTCTCTGAGAACCCTCACCAAGGTTCTGAGTGAGCCAGTGCTCAGTGACCTCAGCTGCAGAGGTGCAGAGGAATGTGGGCTGGCATTTCTGAGCTGCACTTGGGCCAGGCTGTGCAGGAGGATCACAGAATCATTCAGGCTGGACAAGACCTCTGAGATCATTGAGTCCAAGCACCAAGAAGGAAGGAGAGGGGAGGGTGGGATGAAGGTGGGCAGGTGGAGAGAAGGAAGGGAGCTCCATCCCTGATCCCTAACTGACATCCCAGCCTCCTGCTGAAGGAAGGTCAGTAACGATGGCGCTAAGGGCCAGAGGTAGGACCCCTCCTGGCTGCCTCCTGCAGCCCTGCCCTGCTTAGAGACAATTCCTGAGGGCTCCGAGTAGCCTGGTCTGGTGGGAGGTGTCCCTGTGCAAGGTGGGTTGGAATGGGATGAGATTCAAGGTCCCTTTCCAATGCAAACCATTCTGGGATTCCATGATTCTCTAAGTCTAGAAGGGGGGTGTGTCCCTGAGGCTCTCGAAATGCCGAGAGCACATCTCGACCGTGCCGTGAGCAGCGACGCTCTCGGAGGTGGCCGGTCCCTCCCCAGCTGTCTGTGCTGCCTCCTCTGCCCCCGACATCCCTTCCAGCACGCAGGGCTGTGCCTGCAGCCAGGGCTGCCTTCCGCGGAGCCTCGGCACAGGAACGGCCGTGCCTTGTCCCCGGCCCCGCAGAGCAGCTCCCGGCGTCCCGGAGCGCAGCCCGACCGACAGCCCCGGAGCTCCCCGCGGGGCTCGGCTCCCTGGGCCCTGCGCAGGACGGGACGAGTTCGTAATTTATTTTTGATTGTCAGGAGTAGGGAGTGCTCTGCAGGACACGGAGGACGCAGGGAGACGGGCTCTCTGCCTTGTGCTCCTCCAGCAGCGCTGCTTTGTGATAAAACTTTAATAAATTGAAAGACACAGTTTCCATTCCATTGGTAATTAACTTCTGCTGCTGTGTTCCCTCCTAATTGTCTCTATTACTCCAGATAAAACTGAGATCAATAGAAACCAAAGTCTGGAGGCTGGGAAAGTTGCAATTAATTAATTATCTCTCCTCCATCTGCTGGTAATCAAACAAGACGGGCTGGTCCTCACGCAGATCCTGGGCCCTCCGTGACTGCTGGAGGCCTGGATGGACTTTGCAGTGGGCTGGGCAGTGTGTCTCGGAGCAGGGAAGGCAAAGAGGCAGCTCTCACTGTGCCAGTGCATTCCTCCTGGGCGTTTGGCCTCTCCGGGATGGATTCCATGAGAGACCACTCCACTGCTCTCAGCATGGTGGCTGCTTGTTGTTCCCTCAGGCTCTGCAGTTTGTGCTGGGACACAAACACCAGGAAACACCTGGAAGGCAACGGTGTGACACATCTTCTGTCAAGGCACATCACTGCCTGTGACTGTGAACAAGGCTGAGAAGAACCAGAGTGTTTCTCACGTGGCCTCTGAGAGCCTCCAGCAGTCTTTGGCATGCTCCATGACACATGGACTGAACCACCTGTCCCCAGAGCGAGCTCATCTCTGGATCCTCTTTAAAGGCTGGAGTATTTCTCCCACTCCTCCTATCTCTACTGCCTGTGGAAATTGCTTCTCTGGGATGCTGTCAGCTCTCCCAGCAAGAGCTGTGTCTGCTGGAGCATGTCCAGAGATGGGAACGGAGCTGGGGAAGGGTCTGGAGCACCAGGAGCCACTGAGAGAGTTAAGGGAGCTCAGCCCTTAACCCCTTAAGAAAAGGAGGCTCAGGGGGGACCTTGTGGCTCTGCACAACTCCCTGACAGGAGGGGGCAGCCAGGGGGGGTCGGGCTCTGCTGCCAGGGAACAGGGACAGGACAAGATGAAATGGCCTCAGGCTGTGCCAGGGGAGGTTCAGGCTGGATCTAAGAAAGGGTGTTCAGGCACTGGTACAGGCTGCCCAGGGCAGTGGTGGAGTCACCATCCCTGCAAGTGTTAAAAAATCATGTGGATGTGGCACCTGGGGATGTGGTTTGGTGGTGAACACATCGATGCTGAGTTAATGTCTGGACTCGATCTTTGGGGGCTTTTCCAACCTTTCTGACTCAGTGATTCTTTATGATTTTATACTCAGCCATGCCCTGCTGTGAGCCAGGACAGCAGCAAGTCACATCTGCAACCTGTGCGGACATGGTGGCCAGGCCCCTCCTGTGTCCCTTGGGGCTCTTGCAGGAGACAGCTGCTACTGAGCGTGGACACTGGGTAAGGATTTATATTAATTTATTCCAGTGCTCAGAGAAAATAATGCCTTCCCCATGAAGGTGAACACAGGAGACCTCCAGAAGAGCTGTGCCATGGCCACCATCCATCAGTCACAAACAGATGGTGGGACTTCCCGGCCCAAACACAGGTGCTGAGTCCTGCTGCTCCACTGCCAGGCACTCCTTGAAAGCTGGAGGACTTCCTCTCGTTGTGTACTAGTGGGTGCTGTCACATTTGCAGTGCTCCTGACCATGATAAGAGGCTGTAGTGAGATGATCTTTAAGGTCCCAACGCTGTCTGGGATGCTGTGATTTTTTCCATGCTTTGAATTGCCCGTGTTTCAGGGTGTACAGGGAATCCCTGCAGCAGGGCTGATACACGGGCCCCTGTGTCCTGACAGCCCATCGATATTCCCCTTGCAGAACTGCTCTCCGTGGTTTTCATATCATTTGCTGGGATGTGGGTGCTGCTAAATTGAGAATTTAAGAAGAAACACTCAGGTGTGCTGCACTGAATTTCAACACAGCCTTCCCCTTCCACCAGTGCCAAGGACCTGCCCCAGCCCCCTCCCAGCACTCGTTCATCAGAGGAGCCCTTGCAGGCACAAAGCTGCTCTGGGTCAGCTCCACCGCGCTCTGGGAGCCTTCCCAGCACAGCAGCTCCATGCCTGGACCACTGCCATGGGTGAGGAGAAAGCTTCAGGAGTGCCCTGGCTTCCATCAGTCTCCAGGGGACAATCTGTGGTCTTGTCCTACGCTTGGTGCAGACTCTTTTAGACAAAGTGGGTCTTTGGGTCACCCTAATCTCCTTATTTTCCTTTGGTAAGGTTTCCCCAGCAGTATCAAGCGAATCCTTCCTGGTCTTGTGGGCTTATTTTGGTGTCTTGTGGGGTGCGGAGAGGAGCTGGCTGGGGTTTCAGCGTGCCCAGCCAAGTCCTGCACTTCTCCAGCTTCTCCTATGGCACCTTTCCTCTTCCTTAGGCCTTAAACGAAGATGTTGGATTGCAGAATCTATCCCTAAGGACACTGGCTGCAGCTCCACTCTATTCCACCTGTGGATGTGACTTCTCCCCTCTTCTTGTCCACCTATTCATCCCTGACTGCTTCATCCAGCCCCCCTAAAGTCATCCTTTGCCCTCAGAGGCTCCTACACCAAAAACTGCCTAGAAACCAAGGGGTCAGGGGGTCAAGGCACAAGAAACCAGGGGTCAAGGAGAGGCTGGACTACCTGAGCTAAGCCCCGCTCTCCACAGTCATGGCAATCACTGAATACCAGAATGGGTTGGGTTGGAAGGGACCTTAGAGATCATCTCCTTCCACCCCCCTACAATGGGCAGGGACACCTTCCACTCGACCAGGCTGCTCCTCATGGATGTTTGCTCCAAAAGCACATTCACTGCACGTGGACTTGTAAAATATTAAGGCAAAGAAGGTATTTTTGCAATGCCTGACAGGTATCAAGGAAAAGAACTGACAGCAGGCAATTTCTCTGGGGAAAATTCCAGCTAATCCCAGGAGAAAGTGGACAAAACTTATAGTACAGAGGGAAAATAACAGCATTTCTGACTGGGGGAGCTTCATCCAGACCTCAGTTACGATGACAGATGTGTCAGGCCTGACTGATCTTAACCTGTGCATCATTGCAGCTGTTTCAGTGCTTCGGCAGGGAAGAGAACCAAGAGACTGTGTTAAGGGAAAGAAAAAAACTTACAAAGGAAAAGATGGTTTCTGGCCCTGCAGGTGGCCAGCAGGACCTGACAAAGAGATGCTGGCAGGCAGTGATGGACCCTCCCTTTGAGCCTCTCCGGGGGATGCTGTTATTCTGTGTGTGATGCAGACCTGCATTTCCAGCACCAGGCTGACTCCTTCCTTGACCCTTTGCTTTGGAATTAATCCCAAACCCCTTTGTCCCCTTCTCCCTGCTTGGGAACCCATTCCCCTTTGTGTGTTTGTGAATCTCTTAATTTTCCGTGTCACCATGGTCACAGGCAGTTTATGCAGATTTCATGTGCTAACAGAATTGTCTCTGAAATCGGATAATCCCTTTCCATATTTAAAAGATGGTGATCTTCTTTCTCGACCCTGGTTGCGTCAGGCCAAGGTCCCTGTGCTCCTCCACTCCCCAAATCCTCCCAGCACTGCTGCCAAGCGCCGGAGCTGGAGATAATGATGTGAGTAAGATCTTAACACCGCCTTGTACGTCCCTGTCTCTGCTGCAAACGCTCTGTCTGGTGCATTGTGTGCCCGCATTAGCCACAGACTATTGGGAATCAAATTAGATTAGAGGAAAAAAGAGATATCAACTACCCTTGATCTCTGAGGTTTGAGACCAATTGTTTGTGACTAAGATCTTCACTAAGCCTGATTTGAGAGGCACATATAATTTGCCTGGAGTGAAACAAATTAATGGAAAAGCCTCTCAAATGAGGTAAATCCATTTTGGGGTCTTGGTCACGCTTGTTAGTCCATAACTGCCTCTGCTATCTTTCAATATGATAAACACACATTTAGGGCAGCACCAGGCTACTTTATAAACCTAGAAATGAAAGGAGTGTTTAAAAATTTGTAAAACTTCTGTACTGCTGTATGTTAGGAGGAGAAATGCTCTTTTAAACACTGTACCACAGCATTGCTGGGTTTGAAACATCTACCATGGTTAAACTGCAAAGTGAACCAGTTTCACAGAAATTAAAAGAAAGTACTGTCCAAATGTAGAGGAGAAAATTGTGCCCAGACCTGGGCAAATTAAGTGTCAAACCATTATGAATGGGATTAAATATTTTTAAGAGCAACTTGTTAGCAGCTTAAAGGCTAAGAATGCAACTCCCCACACACATTAGGAGGTCAGGTGGTCAGGAGTGTCACCTCTCCTTGGTGAAATTCTATCAAAGGAGGACAGTGGGAGCCCATGGCTCCACAGAAAAATAAAATTAAACCGTTCTGAACGCCTCTGATCAAGGAAATTCCTGCACCACAAGGGCTTTTCTATGGGATAAACAGGAGAAACTGCCTCAGAGAGGTGTTGGAGCAAAATGGGCCTGAAGAGTCCCAAAGAGCCAGGACTATGTGGGACTCAGACAAGAATTCCAGAAGAATCAAATCAGCTACAAGCTCCAATGTGTAACCTCAGACGAGTGTGGAAGGTGACACATGTGACACTGAACCATTCAAAAATCTCTGTGGCCACCTAGACAGCACATGGCCAGCAGGTCTCCGTGTCACACTGGGCCACTGGGGCAACTGCAGTGAGGAACAGAACAGACACTTTGATAAACAGGATTTATTAAGAAAGTGCCTGAGATTTTCTGTAAGGGGAGTCAGGTCTCTCAGACCTTGAGAGATCTTTGAAGTGGTGAAAAGGGATGTGGAGAAGGACTATAGGGACAGCAACATGTCCTCGGATCTCAAAGGCTGTGCCAAGGTACCTCAGAAGAGGCTCCTGTGCTAAGGGGCCATGGCCCAGCCCTGTGGACTGATAATGAGCCCGAAGGAGAGAAAACCAGAACTGGGATGAGATGTCCAGTTTCATGATGGAAGAGCTCACCATCAGGCCCAGGAATTCTGGCAGAGTCCCAGTCTTGGTAGTATGTTTGTAACAACCAAAGGAGATGGTGAAAGCTGAGGCAGCAACGCAAATCTATTGAGAATGTTTGGATCTGAAAGGGAATATAAAAAGCTGCAAAGAAAAACAAAATAATGATTGGCAGAGAGATAAAATGGCCCTGAGTCCATGCCCCAGACACAAAGTCATTCAGATGGAAAGGAAACCCAAGCTGAACGCAATAACAGGCTCCAAACTAGTGGCACGCAGAAAGAATCTGCAGCTACATGAAGCTCCCTGATCATACCTTGAAACTGACCAGTAGCAAGGGAAAAGGGAAATTCCTGAAGTAAAATATTGGGAGCAACAGGGAAACTTTGCTACAGCTCCAGTGAGCTGAACAGCACAGGCAGTCCTGGCCTTGGCACTGAAAACTGATTTCTTAGAACAGAAACAGGGCCAAAGGAGAGAGGTGGGATGGTGGGAGAGGCAGACCAGGTACACGAAGAGAGATGGAAGGGGTGGGAAGATAGGCTGAGGGAGAGGGATGCTTTGGAGATCTGTGCAGTCCTGCCGGGTGTGGGATGATGAAGGGCTGGCAGCTGGAATCGGGAAGGGATGTGTTTCTGGAGGACGCATTTGCCAAAGGTGGGCTGCTGGCTCTGGAGGTCCCTGTCCTGCCAAGAGCTATGCTGCTGTGGCCACCTGCAGTGTGCAGCACCAGGCCCAGCCCAGGCAGAACCTGTTGGCTCCATGCTGGTCCTGGATTCAACTGCTGCATGAAGGACAGGTTGGGCAGGCAGCCACAGCCTCCTCAGTACCCCACCATAAGCTGGAAAGGGACTGGGAAAACACACACCGTGAGCAGGCAGCAGTCCAGCCAAATCCAGCCACTGAGTTTGCTAGAAAATTGATTCCCTGAATTGCTCCTTTGTTGCAGATAATGAAAATTAGAGAAGGGATTGCAAACTGCTAACAGGAGAGAAGGGCTGATTTCTTCTGCCTTGGGTTTGATGGAGCTTGCCAAACCCACGGAGCATCCACTCCCCTCTGAGTGACACTGGCGTGAACTGGCACCATCCCAGACTGGCAAAGACATTTGCAGGATTCCACATGAGAGGGGTCCAATCTGATCTGAGCTGCTGCTGGCTCTGGACAACTTCTCACAGGCTGGAAGACACCCCTCAAGAACCTTCTTCATGGACCCCGATCTCCCCCTGGCGCCAGGGCGCACCCACTGGGACACAGGCCAGAAATACTCTTCCTGTCCCTGCCGTGCCCACAGACCCTGAGCTGCGCAGGACAAGGTGCCAGAGTGGCACAGGAGGTGCTCCCAAATTTGGGCATCCCCAATGGCCTGTACAAACCTGCCCTTGTCCTGCCCCCATCTCTGACTTCGTGCACTCACGTGAGCAGCAGCTCCGTGACTTTTAAGACGTGGTTGGGAATGTTACTTTAATTCCTAATTTGCAATCCTGTATCTTTGTGCTCCTGGTTCCCATCCCTTCCCTCAGCTGTACCCTGTTCCCACTCAGCCTCCTTGCTCCCCTAAACAGGGATGTTTCTATCTGGCTGTGTCTCTGACCCCTGGTTTGCTTTATCCAATGCCCCATCTCATCTCTGCAGGCTTTGCCAGGCACTTCACCTTCTCTAAGGCAGACATTCACTGTCACAGCCATTTTCAGGCCTGCTGTACCTTTGTCTTCCTTTGCTGCTCCTCTGTCTGTTCCCTTCCTGCCTTTGCACTCACCCCCTCCTGCCCATCTGCTGCCAGGCTCTGAATTCTCCTTGTTCTCTGTTCCCCCAACCCCTGTGGACGTTCCCCTCCTTTTGCCTCGCACCTGAATCACAAACCCCTAATTACTCCCACTGTGCTGCCCTCCTCTGATCTTGCTGTACAACGCCCTGCCCAAGCCTTCTTCTCTTTCTTCCTAACACTTTCCCTTCTCTTCTCATACTCTTCCTCCCCACTGCCCCTGACAAATATTCCCTTCAGATCCTGGAGGTTCTGAAGGCTTTGCTTGGCCTTGCGCCTCCCACCCTACCCATCTCTTTGGGACCACCCTCCCTCCCTGCTGCCCCAGAGTAACAAGGCTGGGGCTCATTAAAGCAACAGATCCACAGCCCTGTCCGGAAATACCCCGTAAAGAAGAGGCCGGGACCTTGGCAGCTGAGCTGCTGGCAAAGGCACAGTGGATTGGGGAAACAGCAAAGCCCCTTTTCTTTGTTTCAGTGCCATAAATTGATTCCACTTAGGGGCCTTTTGTGCTCTTCCCCCCTTCCCATTGCCCAGCCAGCATCTCCCACAGTGTTTGTGGAGTCCTGTGGAGGAACGTGGTCACTGACCTGCGTGGGGATGCCACGGCATCCCCTGAGGACCCGAGGCCATGGGGCTTAGTGCCAGCTTAGAACGAAGCAATTAATTCTCACAGCTGAAAACCCTTCACATTTCATCTCATTCTGCAAAAAATGCTGATAAAGCCACAAATTCCATGAGGAAAAGGGTTATCTTGACAGTCAGCCTTGTTTGCTCTCCTCCCGAGCAACCCCCCCGTCTCTGACAGGGCAGAGCTGTATCTCCCCTGGCACAACAATTCCAGCCCAGAGGATGCTGAGGACATGTCTGTGGGAAGCAGTGCCTGGTCCCATTGTGCACTGACAGCACGGTGACAGTTCCCCTCGGTGATGGAAAACTGCAGCTCACCCAGCCGACCCCTCCCGTGCTGCCAGGCAAGATGAAACCTCTGCAGCAAAACCAAAAGCTGTTTGTTCACAAATACCCTGTTTTGCAAGGGAGCTGAGCGGGGAGTGGGGATGGGAGTACTTGAAAAGCAAATGAACTTATGTTTTATGCTTTTTAAGATGTCTAACAGAGTACAAAAGTTCATCTTTAATAGGAGGGCAACACAGAGTGCTTAGAGCTGCAGTTTGACACAGATACAGAGCTCAAATGCCTTTGAAGTATCTTCTGATTCCTCATTCTGCCTGAAGTAACTTTAGATTTATGCAGCAGATGGGAAATAGTCCCTCGTTACGTGGCTCTCCACTTCAGCGCTGACTCCGAGATAAGGCAGCCTCGCTGCATCTGCACTCCTCAGAAGAGCTCTTAGCGCTTTAGTCTTCAGGGGCCTGAGTCTGTAGTTTGCATATTTTTTTCCTGTTTTTCTCTAAAATTAGTCTTGATAAGTCCAACATGTTGTGAGCCTCTTCAAAGGAGAATGAGGAGGAGAAAAGTTTGTCTGTGGAGTAGAGGTGATTCATTTCAATGCGTTTGAAAATAGCTCTGTGTGTTTGGGGGAAGAGCTTTCGGAGAAGCGCTGGGGAGCGGCCTCGCGGTGACCCCAGCCTCGCACACGCCGGCTTTGAAGGAGTCACTAAAAAAGCTTTTCAGTGACTCTCACCACTGCAAACCACACCCTCAGCCTCAGCGAGCTCCCTGCGAGGGGGGCCGCTCCCCGAGGGGGCTGCAGGGAGAGGGCAGCGTGTGCCGGGGCCGGGCCGGCGCTGCTGCGAGCCCGGCTGAGCCCCGCAGCCGCACGCACGGGCTGCTCGCACGGCACCGCGGCCCGGCCGGAGACACCCGCGTCCGTCAGCCCCGTGGGCTTCGCTTCCCCTGGGCCTGGCGCCAGCCTTCCTGCGGGGGTTCAGTGCTCCCAGCCCCACATCTGCTCCTCGGAAGGGAGGCAAAGCTCCTCACTCCCTGCTTTGCACGGCGCTCCTTCAGCTGTTGGAACCCGGCCTCTGCACCACAGCCTGGAGAAAAGGAGGCGCAGGAGGGACCTTCTCGTTTTCTCCAACTCCCTGTCAGGAGGTTGGGGTCAGGACAGGGTTGGGCTCTGCTCTCAGGGAGCGAGGGATAAGATGAAACAAAACGGCCTCAAGCTGTGCCAGGGGAGGTTTAGATTGGGTATAAGGGAATTTTTTTTCACAGAAAGGGTTGTAAAGCATTGGAACAGGCTGCCCAGGGCAGTGGTGGTTTCACCATCCCTGCAAGAGTTCAAAAAATGTGTGGATGTGAGACTTGAGATTCAATGGTGAACATTGTGGTGGTTCTGGGTTGATGGCTGGACGTGATCTTAAATGATTTTTCCAACCTTAGCAACCCCCTGATTCTATGATTTTCATGCACTCCTTAGTTCATTCAGCGTGGTCAGGACGAGGCTGATGGTCCTAAGGGCTGGCCCATCTCCTGGCAACTGGTCCAACACCTAGCAAAGCCCAAGGCAGCCTGGCCTAGGGTGCCCTCCGCACAGGGTGCTCACTGCTCCCAGAGATGGTTTTGGGCACTCACGTGCTCTCCCAGGGCTTGGATCGAGTTGTGCCTGGCAGGTGCTGGGTGGGGCAGAGCAATGATGCCATGGCAGTTGTCACCAGGAAGTCTCGTGTGTTGTACCACAAAGTACCTGCAGTAATTGAGGTTGTGCAAACACCATTTGCAGCTGTGACGGGATTGGCTTTGTTTCCGGCTTTGAAGTTTTCCCCACTGACCAGTGCTGAGGGTTGTGTTGTTTACCCTCCTGCATAAAAGCCTCCTTTCACACACAGCTCGGCGTTTCTGCTTCTTGCAAGATTCCCTGGAATACATCATGCTGGAGCACTGCCCTCCTCAGATCCTGCCCAGAAACTTCTGAAGTCTCCAATGCCCCTTGTCCCTGCAGGGACCCATCCAGGCACAGGAATCCTCTCCCTGAGATGGTGCTGCAGGAGCTGCTCAGCCGGGGCAGCCAAAGGTGTCTCTCAGCCTCCTGAGGCTCCGTCAGCACTGCAGAAGGCAGGTGGGGATCTTTAGGAGGAGGCTGCCTGACACCCCTCTGGAGCATCCACTGCTGGCCCTTCTCCTGGGGTGCCCTGCAAAAACCCCAGGATATATCTATATAGATATAGATGCCATATGTATTTATATTGATATATTTGTATTATATAGAAACATATGTAATATATGTTTTTATGTATTTTATTATATGTATGTTTATACATGGCATGGCATCGTGCTCAGCTGCATGTCCTGGACTACAGGACCAATCATAGAATCACAGAATGGTTTGGATTGGAAAGGACCTTAAAGCTCATCTCATTCCACGCCCTGCCACGGGCAGGGACACTTTCCACAGTTCCAGGGTGCTCCAAGCCCCATCCAGCCTGGCCCTGGACACTGCCAGGGATCCAGGGGCAGCCACAGCTTCTCTGGGCACCCTGTGCCAGGGCTTGCCCACCCTCACAGGGAGGTATTTCTTCCCAATATCTTCCTAATATCCTAATATCTATCCTAATACCTAACATCCTAATTCCTAATATCTGGGATGGGCACTTTGCCTATTTATTGCTGCCCTGTTCCATCCAGACCGTTCCTGCCTTCAGCCCTTGGTTAAAATCCTTGGAATCCTTCTCAGCCCAGGTACCACAGGCATCCCTGAAATTGCTCGTGTGAGTGGGGCGAGGATGAGGGGGCTCTCATAATTGGGACAATTCCTCTCTCAGTCCATCTCCTGCAATGTTTATGCCTCTCTCTTTGTCTCGGGTGTTCAGAGCTGGCTGATCGACGCAGTATTTATGACTTGTTTGCACAATAATTGCTGCTTAAGATAAATGATTCATAAAGTCCTACCATAGTCTTGGAAATGGTGTAAACAGGGAGAGCAGCTGGAGGACAGCAGTGGGATGCTAATGAGGGACCACCATGGGGAGGTAAATGCAAAAAAGACCGGGGAGGAGGGGAATTAATGCAGCCCCTGCTGCTGAAGAGCACCCAGTGCTCACCTGCTGCACAGGGCAGAGCCCAGGCTGCCCCTGCCCCAATCCTCCAACAAGAGGTCTGCAAGAGCCACTTTGAACCGTGAGGGGCGGAAGGATCTGCGCACTAGAGCCAGGAGCCAGAGTGGGCAGCTCTGAGATGGCAGCAGTGAGCAAGGACACAGAGGGGGCAGGGCTGGACAGCCAGCCCCAGGAGGCAGGAGGCGGGTGGGACTTGCAACACCTGGCATTGGGATCAAAGACCCCCTGCCCAGCTGAGCCCCTGGGGTAGGTGAGGAGCAGGCTGCTGCTGAGCAGAGCACAGGTCACCTGCTCAGCAGCTCTGCTCCAGCCACTCTGCCTGGCTGTCACCAGCTTGAGCTCCAGGTGTAACACCTGCATTGACAGGACACAACAGATGGGGTGGAGGGGCAAAGAGTAGTGACAACCCTGCTGCCAGGTGCCCAGAAAACACCTTGGGGAGTGGGAATTGGTACTGCACATACCAGCACATGATATTTGGTATGTCTCCTACTAAGAATGTCAGTCATGGGGGGTGCTGGGTGGGAACCCTACTCCAGCCCTGAGGACAGGTTACAGGAACAACCTTCTGGTTGTTCCTTTGCCAGGAGGCAAGAGCCACTTGAGGATGGGTCTCTGCCTCACTGCTCTCGTCTGGGTGCCCAGGGAGTGTGGGCACTCAGGAGAGGTCTCCAGAAATGTTCTTCTGAGCAACACTTGGAAGAGAGCAGCTCCAGGAAACAACTTTGGAGAAGGTTTACATGTGCTGAACGTCTCCCATGACCACCCTCAGCTCTGACACAGGTTTCACCCTGTGGAAAGGCAAAGGGCTCTCCGTGCTTGCTGCTCTCCAGGCACCATTCACTAATAACATGGAGGCTGCAGGGCAGGTGTGGTATTACTCAGCCTCTCATTGAAATTAAAAGAGCTGAAACTGGTCACTCTCTGATCCCGTAAGAACATGAGCAGAAATACATTCCTTTACTTTCTACACAACAGCTTCAGGAGGCTGAAGCAGCCCAGCCCAGTCCTGTCAGTGCCCATCGCTCAGCTGCTGGATGTTGATGGAAAGGCAGTGCAGCGTCAGGGCTGCAGTGGCTGTTAAAGGCACATTGCTGTTGAACAGCAGAAGTTATCATTTGGGATCACCTGGGCAGAGCAGCTTGGAAGTGGGGCACAAGGATGAAGATGTCAATGTGTGGGGCACTTCCATGGTCTCTGACTCTGTGGGGTCACTGTGGAAGGGTTCTGTAGGGTGTGAGCAGAGTGCGGCCCCCAAACAGAGCCAGAAACCCCCTCAGTGCTCACCCCTCCAGGCTAATCAGTGGCTGCATAAATAAACACACGTAGGAGGAAGATGGACTGTGAATACGGAGCTCCCTGTGACAGCCAGGTCAGTGACACAGGAGAGCAAACCCCTCCTACCTTGTGCTTCGTGAGTGGTGGGAAGGGGTGGTGCCCCAAAAGGAGGATTTTGGGCTGCGTCTCAGCTGGATATGGCACACGTCCCTGCAGCACCACCCTCTGATTGCAGTGCCTCCAGAACTTTTCCAGTCCCCAAACCTCAGTGCTGTGGCCCTTTGCAGAGCAGCTGGGACCTCCTCACTCCCCAGAGAAGCCCTTAAAAGTAGCTGGGACACAGCCAGAGCAGAGAGTGATGGTGAGAGGGCCAGCCCTGGGCTGCTGCAGGCTGCCAACCTGGGCCAGAGTGCAGGCAGAGGTGAGAAGCCAGGGTACCTTTTGATTGCCAAGGAGATCTTACAAACCAGACCAGGGGCTGGAGCTTGGATGCAATGAAAGAGCTGACTCAAACTCTTTCAGACTGATTCCCATTTTTAAGGGCTTACACTGTCAAGCAGACATGTGATGTTCAATGGTTGTATGTGAGCTCCAAGGCTGAGGGGAGAGGTGAAACGTGGAGCCGTGCTCCTGAACTGCCCTGGGACCAGAGCTGGGATGGGCTGAGGCAAAGGAGCTTGGTTTCAGGGTGCCCAGCTGAACATGCAGGATTCCAAGAACATCCAGGTCACAAGTGACAGGACAAGGGGAAACGGCCTCAAGTTGCACCAGGGGTGGTTTAGGCAGGATATTGGGAAAATTTCTTCACTGAAAGGTTGGTCAGGTATTGGCACAGGCTGCCCAGAGCAGCAGTGGAGTCACAGTCTCTGGAAGTGTTCAAAAACCACGTGGATGTGGCACTGGGGGACATGGGTTAGTGGAGAACATGGCAGTGCTGGGGGAATGGTTGGAGTCGATGATCTTAGGGGGCTTTTCCAACATTAACAATTCCATGATCCTATGAACACGATTGCTCCCTGCAGGCTGCATCCCCCTGCCACCACCAGCTCTCTGTGCCACCAGACCGAGTATTAGGGAGGACAAGAGGTGGCAGCAGCTCTCAGCACTGCCAGCATCCCTGTGGGAAGGCCAGACATCCCAGCCCAGGCTCTCTCAGCACCCTCCAGCCCGAAGCACAGCTGCTGTGAGGGGACGCACTGCCGGGGGTTCCAGGCAGGCCCCGAGGCACTTCCATGTCCCTGTGCCTTTTGAAGGACTGGAGCTGATGCTGAGCTGGAGGAGCATCCATTTTCCCAAGACAGCACTGGCCTGCAAATCCAGGACTCAGCTGAGCTTCCAGGGAACCAGAGAGCCCAGCCAGCCACCAGGATTTAGCCTGAGGAGAAGGGACTAAGCATCATGCCTACTACTGGCTCTGCTGAACCCCAGGAGTTGTGGGACAAATGAAGAAAATGACAGACTAGAGGGAAATTAATAGAGCAGAAAATTTGAAATGATGTGGAAATAATTCCCCCAGCTTAAGGAGAGCTCCTTGTATGTTTAATTTCAGAATGCAACTGTTTTCATGTTGCTAAATTACAGTATCAAAGCGAGGGGCCCTGCCTGGAGCTGATGGGACATAGGGACATTCCCATGCTTGTGGCGAGCTCTCCCACCTGGAGCAAGGTAAGGGCTTGGGTGAGCTATGTTTGCCATAGGGTAGGGGGCAAGGGGCTGTCGTGGCTGCCTTGTAGAAGCCCAAGTGCTGCTTGTCACCTCCATGAAGATTTGTCCCGTTAAACTTTCATCCCTAATTTGGAGCTGCCAGAAACAGCTGAGGGCGAGGCAAGAGGGTGGGGGGGCTGGGAGATGTCTGCCGACTCCTTCCCCCCCTCCCAGACTCTGCTCCCGCTCTGTGTGGGGATTTCTGCCCACTCTGCTGTGCACAGCCAAGGTTGGGAGCTGGAGGAGCCAAGAGGGATGGAGAGAGCTGCCGCAGTGGAAAGGAAGGTGAGGGACACTCCTGTTTCTTGGAAGCCTCCTGAATTCACCCGTTGTGGGGGTCTGGCCCCAGCTGAGAGGATGCTGCAATGCCCTGGCCTGCAAAGTTCTCCCACTTCCTGCAGCCACCTGCGGGCTCCGTCCTGGGCGTTGAGCCAAAGAGGGAGAGAGCACCCAGGACCCAGCTGCCTCTGCCAGGACCTGGAGGACTGGAATGGAACTCTCCCTGGGCACATGCCCAGTCTGGGGATATGAGGTCCCTTGGGCAGGGGCCACAGAAAGCAGAGACTGCAACGACCCAGTGAAAAAACAGAACCATGACAGTGGTGCACCCTGCACACCAGCCCAGCCCGGGGATCCCCTGCCCAGGTTCGGTGGCAGCTGTGGGCTTACGCTGCCAATGAGTGCCGGGGGAAGGGGCCATGGGGAAGATGCTCTCTCAGATGCTGGAAATGTATTGGGAAGTCCCCAAGGAGCCTCAGGGAGTGAGGAATCAGCTTCTTTCCTGACAAAAGAAGTTTTCAAGGTGTCCTTTAGGCTTCAGAGCGCAGAGTGAGATTGATCTGTGCTCAGCCCCCCAGAGAAAATCACCAGCCGGGATTTTCTCTTTCCTCACACGTAAATGGGCAGGAGCTGCCCACATGTCCCTGGCAGTGGAGCCGGGAGCAGGCAGCCCCGGGAAGCAGGGAGAAGGGAGACAGACGGGCCATCAGAGCCACATCCAGCTCCATCTCCCCTGTCTCTGCAGCAAACACAACTGGTTACAGACTCCTGGCATGCAGGGTGTGAGGGGCATGGACAGGGAGGGGACAGAGCCCTGCCACGTGGCAGAGGAGCAGGCGTGTCCCATCTGGAGACATGGTCCCTAATTTCTCCGGGCAGAGTGCTGAGAAAAGGGGCAGCAGCTTTTTGCTGCTAAAGCCCTGCAGCCCTGCCCTGTGCATGCTCCAGTGCAGCCTCCACCGTGCGTGCAGGACCCACAGACCCTGATGGGACACTCCCAGGCAGCACACTGCAGTGGCAGCTGCTCTGCCGCACAGTACCGGGCACCGGGCATCTGCACAGAAAATGTTCATCTGTCACAGGGGTGCTGCAAAACGCCCTGACCCACATGGGCGGTGCTGGAAGGACCAGCCCGAGTGGTCTCTGTCCTCTTGCTGCTGAATTAGATCGCTCCAGGCGCCCTTTCTAATCAAGCTGAATGGAAGTTTCAGTCATCCTGGGAAATACCCGGGCTTCCCAAGGCTGCATCCACAGCCCAGTTCATCCCTGCCTGCTCTAGTTTCCTCCTGCTCAGTGCTGCGTGTTCCCCCAGCACAGGGAGCTCGGTGCAAGCTGCAGAAATTCCACTTTTATTACAGCAGATGGAGTCCGAACCCCGATGGCCGAGAGGAGAGAGGAGANGGAGAGGAGAGGACACGACAGGACAGGACAGGACAGGACAGGACAGGACAGGAGCCACCCTTGGCAGCCACAGCCTGTGTGGGGCTTGCCAGACATCCCCTCTGACCACAGCAGGGCACAGAGGGAGTGTCCTGCATGTCCCCAGGGTGAACATCTCTGCTCTGATAGCCTGAACAGGGGCAACCAAAGGCCCCTCCGGTCACCCCCTTGCACACACCGGCAGTTTACCCTTTGGTACACAAACCTCAGCCACATGGGATGGTGCTTCCCCTCTGGTTGGAACATTCCCCGTTCCAAACCCCTGAATTTCCTACCAGGATGGAACCTCTGGGACATCTCCTGTGCTTGGGTGTCTGCCACTGGTATTGCCTCACCAGTGTGTTTGCTGTCCTTCGCTTCCAGCACTTGTAGAATGGATAGGTGTCCCCTGGCAGAGTGACTCACTCTGTCCCCAGGGGGGCCTGTCTCACTTCCCTGGAATTCTGAGGCCCAAACTGAGCTTGATGGGGAGCCCTGGCTGAGTGTGGTGCATGGCCAACAAGTGCAGATGAACTGCACCACAAATACATAGAGAAAAAAACACACAGTGAGCCCTCTGTGCGTGTAAATGGCCCCCAACTGAAGTGCAGGAGTTGCAAAAATAGCCTGGGATTAAGGAACACCTGGAGGTGTTATCACCACTCTATGACAGAGTCTTGTCACCCCCGTGGCTGGGTCTGGGAGAATGGGTGAGGGACCACGAGGAGCTGCAGCTTCCAGGGCGGGACCACTGTATCCGAGGGATCTTGGCCCAGAGCAATGCCAAGCACTGTCAGCTGGAACTGGAGGAGGACAGACGGACCCTAAAGCCTGCCCACAAGATCTAAGAATGACAAATTCAAATTGAAAAGTAATCTCTGAACCATACTGGTGAGGTGGGATTGCTATGGCTGGGACAGTCTTCTCCCACCAGTGACTCAGTCCGGTAGATGCTGCAGAGGGAAAGCCATAAAGGCTTCACCGGTGGCCGAGGACAGGCGGGCAGTGAGGGTGAGAGGCAGAGTGATGAACTGCTCTACCGCTGTTCCCTGCCCAGCACAGCCCCTCCCGCTGCCCGAGCAGCACCCGCTGGCTGCGGGATGCTGGCTGGGAGGACAAGCCCTGGGAGATGCAGGGCGAGCGTGTGTGTGTGCCAGAGAAGCCCTGGCCGCTTGCTGTGTTGTGGCAGCAATAGCGTGTAAAGCGCTGTCTGTGCGAGAGGAATCGCGTGTCAAGTGCTCCCCGGGGCCGCGGGATCGCTGCCGCCGCCGCATCCGGCAGAGCAGCGGAAAGGGGCTGGGAGCGGATCCCCGCAGGCAGCCCACCCGCCGGGCAGGGAGGCAGCCGGGGCTGCAGCCCTGGGCACAGCCAAGCTCCCCGAAGGGGGTGACAAGCTCCCAAAACCCGCCCCGCCAAGACGGGGGAGGTAGCGGGAGCTGGGGGCAAGAAGTGGGTCAGTGCTTTTAGGCTGCTCATCTCAGCTCTCATCCTGTCGTGACTCCCTTCATTCCAGCAGACTGGCTTGGACCTGTGGTGTGTTGGAGGTCATTCCTGCTCCAGCACATTGCCTCCCCTCAGCGTGTGGGCAGGAGGTAGTGGAAACCCCTGTGCCCTTGGCTGAGGGAGTGGAGAGATGGGGGACATGATCTCCCCGTGTTAAACGTGCCACTGCCTTGTACTGAGCTGCATCCAATGGTCACAGCTCGTGCAGGCAGACAGAAAAATCATCCCTGGAGCCAGGTGACAGTCTCTGAATGGCACCTGTTGAAGGTCAACGAGTCAACCTGTAAGAAAGGCCAGAGCTTTTCCCAGAGCAAAGCAACCCTAGAGAGGATGGACTGGATTGTTCCAGCAGGGAAAGAGCAAAATGACACAGTCCGGGGGGGTTGTGGTGCTGGGGCTGTCATGAAACAAGATTCAGCCAAGGGTTTTTGTTGGAAGGGCTCCCTGGAGATCTACAGTCCAGCCCCCAGCTCCAAGCATGGCTACTTCAAAACTCAATCAAGATTGCCCTTGAGCTGAAAATCTTCACCAGTGCAGATTTTTTGGCCCCCACCAGCACTGCCTTGGAAATTTTACACATGCACACAATTAACAGCACAGGTGCCATTCAAGGGGTCAAAAGGCAGAGGAAAGTTTTCACCTGCAAAATTACCCATCCCTTTTCAGAGACTTGAGCATTTGCGTTTGTGCCAAGTTCTCATGCCTTGGATGCCTCCTGCAGCTGGTTGTTTGGGAAGAAGACAACCAAGCTCCTGCCGAACATGAGCTGCATCCTCACAGCTGTGGATGGAGTTAGGGAGGAATGGCTGCTCCTGCACAAGAAAAGCTGAGGTGAGTTGGGATGCACAGAGTTTCAAAACCAAAGGTCCACAGCAGCTCCAAGGTTACCCTGGGAAAGCACAGGGACAGAGAGAGGCACAAGAGCACTGCAGTCTCTGCTGTGTCCCCTTCTCTCAGCCCCTCAGAGCAGCTCTGGGAAGCTGTTAGCACTCACGTTGTCCCAGATAAGTGAAAATTTGAACAGTGGGAACGTCCTTGCTAGGTACAGTTAGCTGCCTGAAATAGCCCAGTGAAATTCTCCAGGGCCAGGTCTGGTCATTAGGAAAATCATCAGGATCTGGCTGAAGAGAGAGTGTTTATCAGCCTGTTTGGGAGCCGACCCTGTGTCCCTGGAGCAGAAGCAGGAACTGTGTCCTTGGTGCAGGAGGTCTCTGGCGGCACACCTTGAACTGCATGCCCAGTCCCACCACGTGGTGAAGGCCCCTCTGCATTTGGCGTGGGAATGAGCCCCGGGAATGCCAGCGTAGGGAGAGTGAGGCAGGGAGATGCCAGCTCACTCCAGAGCTGCAGGAGATGGCGGGGGACAGCGGTGGCAGGGCCAGGGGCAGGAGGGAGGAGAGGCCGGCTGGATGCAGCAGGAGCAGCCGCAGCAGCAGCGGGTGGTTAATCAGCCGGCTGCTTCCGTGACTGAGCTCCGAGCTCACAGCAAAGAGCTCCGGAGAGGAAAAAGCCTCTCACTCATGAAAGAAACATCAGGGCTAATCGAATCCGGGTCCAGCCCAGCAGCACGCGACAGGCCACAGCGCCTCATTCATATTTCATGCTTTGCTCCGCTTTGGCAACATGAAGGGCGGTGCAAAAGGTAGGGGAGTCCTGCCTGGTGTGGGGAGAACCCCAGGACCATGAGGAATGGCCAGGGGAGAGGGGAACCACACATGGGCTGGGGCTGTGGGAGGGACTTGCCAGCGAATCAGTGATGTCCCAGGTAAGCTGGAGTCAGTGCTCACCAGTTTCAGGTGCTGGCCTCTGCAGGTTAACAAAGCAAGTGGGTTGCATGGGAGTCTGTGGCTGCTGAAGGCATTTCCTGGCCCCTGGATTTGGGCAGTTGCTCTTCAGTGCTGCTAGAAGAGAGTGAGAGCCCAAAGAAGCCCAAGCAGGCTAACAAGGTGAGGAGAAGGCAGCACCTGTGACAGGAGAAGGCAGACAGTGACTGAGGTCTGTTTGCCTCCAAAAGCATGTCTTTAGGGGCTTTACCCTTGTCTGGAAGAGGCTGTGTGGGACCCTGCTGACGTGAGGTGGGGTGTGGGGCACGGATCCCATCAGCAGGCACAGGGACACTGCGGGTGCTAGAGAGGCAGATCGCAGGCAGGACCCTCAGCCCATGGCAGGAGTGGGACCGAGGTGCTGGAGCATATCCAGAGCAGGGCAATGGAGCTGAGGAATGGAGCTGGGGAAGGGCTGGAGGCTCAGGGGAATCTCATTACTCTGCATCTACCTGAAAGGAGCTTGCAGCCAGGTGGGGGTCAGGCTCTGCTCCCAGGTGCATGTGCCAGGGCAGGTTTGGATTGGATATTAGAGAAAATTTCTTCACTGAAAGGGCTGTCAAGCCCTGGCACAGGCTGCTCAAGGCAGTGGTGGAGTCACCATCCCTGAAAGTTTTCAGAAACCTTACAGATGTGGCACTTGGCTGCAGGGTTTAGTGGTGGCCCTGGCAGGGCTGGGTTTAATGGTTGGGCTCAAAGATCTTGGGAGAGCTTTTCCAATCTTAGTGTTTCTGTGATTCCAAAGTTTCTGCTGTGCAGCAGCAGAGCAGTTTCTGGGCGTGAGCAGATGTGGGGGGACTTGGCTGCAAACTCCCAGCAGGAATGGTGGAGGGAGGCGTGCAGGGAAGGTTGATGGAACCCATGATCAAGGCTGATAAGCAGGAAGAGATAAAGCAGGATTTAAAGGACATACAAGCTGGAAGTTAGACAAACGGGCAGGGAGCCATCCCCACTCCTCTTGGAGCTCTGACAAAAGGCACTGAGGACCAAGGCAGGAAACTCCCATTGTAGCTCCACTTGGCCCATTCCTGGTGCTCGTCCCCAGCACACCCAGACCAGTACAGCAGCTGGTGGCAGCTGGTGAGCCTGTCACTGGGAGAGCCTGCTGCCTTTCCCTTTCCTGCACCAGGTTTCCGTCTCCCAGCAGTGCTCTCTCCTTTGGCCTGTCATAGAATCACAGAATCATTAAGATTGGAAAAGCCCTGTAAGACCATCAAGTCCAACCATTAACCTAGCACTGCCAACTCCACCACCCAATCACATCCCCAAGTACCACATTCACACATCTTTTAAATCCCACCAAGGATGGTGACTCTACCATTGCCCTGGGCAGCCTGTGCCAATGCCTGACCACCCTTTCAGGGAAGAAATTGTTCCCAATATCCAACCTAAACCCCCCTGGCCCAACTTGAGGCTGTTTCCTCTTGTCATATCTTATCCTTCCATGTGGTTCAGGAGATTGCGTGGAGGAGCAGCTGGTGTTGGAGGAAATATCACTGGTGCTGGCCCAGAGCAACCCACGGTTGTCTGCAGGACATTCCATCCATCCCACCACCCTTTCATTCCTGCCTTACTTCCACCCTTACTCTGAGCCACTGCAGGGAGCACAAAAACCAGAAGAGATCCTCATGCAGTTCAGCAGCAGCTGGTGGGTCCTGCCCTCCCCAGGGTGTGTCTTGGCCACCAGCCAGGTGTCCTGAGCCCTCGGGCAGTGCACCAGGGGGGACCAGGCTCCCTGACGTGGCCAGACCCATGGTGGAAGCTCCAAGAGTAGAGTGTAGGCACGTGCCAGTGAAAAACCTGGGGACCCCCCGCACAGCACTGCTGTCTCCCTGGGAGTGCACCCTGCTTTCCACCAGAAGCCACCTCCTGGGCTCCCAAAGCTTTCCATCCATGGCTCATGACTCATTTCAGCACCACGTAAGAGGTCTAAGGGCACTCCCAGGCAGCTCACCCCAGCTCTGTGCTGCCAGCAGGGCAGTGGCAGGGAAGACACCTTCTCCCCAGAGCAGATCAGTCCTACATCAGGAGGATGCTGAGGTGGGGACTTTGCCAATCCGGGCTCAGGGGTAACAGAGCCGTGCAGGAGCAGAGAGATGCCATCACGGGGGAAGAGCAAAGGAAGGACTGGCAGGAACAGCTGCTGAGGCTGGGGCTCACCAGGGATTGCCACAAGGCTGTGGCACCCCTTGCCCTCCTCCCAGGGCTGCAGAGGATGCTAAAAGGTTCAGGGGTAGTGGCTGAAAAGGTGATTGAACCCTCCAGACTCCAGGTCTGGGGTATAAGGCAGCATCCCACAGTGTGACCTGTGCACAGGGAGAGGGCTGGAACTGAGGACCAACAACCCCACACGTGGCCTACAGCAGCAAGGGGGGCAAACCCAACCTCCTGGAGGTGACCCAGGGCAGGGTGTACCTCTCTTAGCCCCACAAGCTGCATGTTTGCATCCCCAGCTCTGCCCCGAGGGAAGATACAGAAACCACGACAGGGAAAAGAAGGATTCAGGGCAAACAAACAAAAATACCAGCAATTTCCTGCATGGCCTCTCTAAAAGGAGCCTTCCCTACCTCCTCTTCCCATCGAGTGTAAACTTACAACGTGTCTGCTGCATCTGCTCTCACGTCCTACGCTCGAGCTTCCGAAGCCCACACAAAAACACGGGCACAGTGAGAGGCAGCCACAGCAAGATCTGTGGGCAGGCAGCACAGGTGCCTCTCGTGGACACTGAACATTCTTTAAAAACTGTGAATGTCACCCCAGCTGTAATGCTGGCCCTTGAAAACCTGTCCCAGGTGCCAACCCTGTGTACCACACATGGTGTGTGCTGTTGATCCCTTTCCACTGCTCTGAAAGTCCACAGTGTCCCCCAAGCCCCTCAATACCCCTTGCAAAGCTCTGGGATATAGAGAGGCTTGAAAAGTAAATGTGGCTATACACATGGGAGTGCACCTGGAAAACTGAGAACAAATGATGCAAGACTAGAAAGAAGCAGCTGGCACAGACCCTCTTGTGTTCCCAAGACTGTTTCACCAGGCTGGTGGAGAACTGGGCCTGGTGCAGCTCGTCCTTGAGCTTCTTCTTTTCACCCCAAGAGCTTGTTCCTCAGTGCAGGCCCTCCCCATCCAATCACAGAACCAAAAGAAAGTTTGCATTGGAAGAGACCTTAAAGCTCGTGCCATCCCCCCCCCTGCCATGGGCAGGGACCCCTTCCACTGTCCCAGGGTGCTCCAAGCCCCATCCAGCCTGGCCTTGGACACTGCCAGGGATCCAGGGGCAGCCACAGCTTCTCTGGGCACCCTGTGCCAGGGCCTCCCCACCCTCCCAGGGAACAATTCCTTCCCAATATCCCATCTAAACCTACTCTCCTATTCCCCTTTGTCCTGTCACTCTCTGACCATGAAAAAAGTTGATCTCCCTCTTTTTTGTAAGCCACCTTTAGGTACTGGAAGGCCACAATGAGATGTCCCAGTTAGAGGCTGTGAGAATAAAGGATTTGTCAGACTGCACCGGAGCCCCGGCACGGACCAGGACCAGCAGCCTGTGGATGCTCAGCAAGGGCAGGGTGGGCAAGGAGAGCTCTGTTCCAGGATAGGATCAGTCCCTGTTCAAAGCAGTCATGTCAGGTCTTTGCTGCTGAAACAAGGATGCATTAAAGCTGAGGATGAGATTTCATCGGTGGTGGGGAGAGGATCAGACTGAAGGCACAGCTTTGCAAGGGCAGGGAGCTGGCGGCTGTCAGCGCTGGAGGGCTCGTCAAAGCTCCCCGAGCTCCCAGCAGCACACCCCGGGCATTGCTCAGCCCAGCCACGTCTGTCTGTCCATCCTGTCCTCCCAGAGGTGGGCATCTCTGACAGGCTCTCTGCAGAGAGAAAACAAAACCCAGCGCCCCCCAGCCCAGGCCCCCTCCTGAATACATGTGCGGGGAATTTCAAATGTGCTGCAACGCTGCTTTTCCCTGGAAGGAGTTCTGTGCTGCCATCCTCTTGCAGGCAATGTATTGTCCCTGTCACAGCTGTCCTCCTTGGGCACTGCCCTGCTCAGAGGACACTCTCAGGGAGGTGAAACAGGACTCATAGAATCTGAGACTGGGAGATATCCTGCCATGGGCAGGGACACTTTCAGCTATCCCAGGGTGCTCCAAGCCCTGTCCAGCCTGGCCTTGGACACTTCCAGGGATGGGGCAGCTACAGCTTCTCTTGCACCATCCTCACAGGGGAGAATTTCTTCCAAATATCTAGTCCTAGTATTCTGTTATCTATCAGAATATCTAACATCTTAATTCCTAATATCTGGAATGGGCACTTTGCCTCACCCCACCCTCTTTCATTTTAAAATCATTCCTCCCTTTTCCTTTCGCTACACGAGTACCATGGAATCCCTGGCCACCTCAGATGTTTCCCCACCCTGCCCACTGCCCTCAGTGGGCTGTGGGGAAGCTGAAGGAGAGGAGGTGGGAGGCGTTCAGGGAGCAGCTGCACACAGGGTCAGGAGAGCAGGGGCAAGGGAGGGGTGTGGAAACCAGAGCAGGTGAGGTACAAGGAGTCTCGTTGTCGCTTTCTTCCAGGACAGTATCTCTAGGCTCACTGCAAGCTGGCAGCAGAGCTTTGCCCGCAGGGAGCCGTCCCAGGTGCCTGTTCCATGCCTTCTCCCGGCCATGTGCAGACGCAAGCTGAGGCTGCCACCGTCTTGTCTGCGGGGGCACTGCTGCCTCCGCGCTGTCAGCTCTCGCCGTGCAGCCCGGACCGACACCGGCCCCTCGTGCCTGTGGCACGCCTGGCTGGAACCCACGGCCGCTCCAGGGGTGCAGGACGGGTACGGGTCGGGGGGAGGATGCTGCCTACAGCTGCAGTGCCAAGCCCCTGCTGCTGAGAAAGGTAGAAGGCGTGGAGGTGTCTCAGAAAGCTGTATGATAACATTTGAGTGCTTTATGCCCAGCATTTATCGGTGAGTTCTGCTGCTTAGAGATGTTTCACTGCCTGGAAATTTCATGGGATGGAGCAGGGCTGGTGAAAGAGACCTCGAGGTTCTCCTATCCAGCCCCGTGTTTATGGTGTCACTGTCACTTGTCACAGGCCAGGCTGTCCAGCAGCACGGTGTGTCCCATCCAGGGACATGGCATGTCCTGGCTGAGCATGGCTGGAATCCTGCCAGCCCTGACTACAGACTCTTCTGCTGCCTCTCCAGTGCCAGCCCCAGCCCCCGAGGCTCTCTGAACAGGCAGTCCCAGCCCACTGCCAGCCCAGGTGTGTGGTGACACCGTCAGACACAGTGCAGGCAAAGGACCTGTGGCATGGAGGGGCGAGGGCTGAGCTTCTGAACGCTCATGTCCAATTGGTCAGCTTCAGAAAGGAGCAGGACTCAGAAGGCACTAGGAAACAGAGGCAGGAACAGCACTGAGGAGACTCACACCTCCCCTCAGGCTGGATGTCCCTTATCCCCACAGAGCCTGAGAGGGGCTGTGCTGGCAATGACAAACCACGTCTGTGACTATTCCCTGAAGTAGCAGAGCATTGATAAAGAACTGGACTGAAATGAAAGGGCCTGGAAAAGCAAGGATTCGGGGAGGAAGGTCAGGTATTGATAGGAGCAAGGGGTGGAGTTTCTTTGCATTGTGAGAACATGCACAGAAATGTGCCTGTGGCCAGAGAAGGGGCCACACACCAGCAAGTCCCATCCTGTTTTTATCTCTCTGAGCAGAGAAGCCAAAGATTTCCCCAGAGCTTTTGTTACCTTTGCAAAGCCTATGCTCAATAAACCTTTGCCTCTAGTTATGAAAAGCCCTTTTCCACACCAGGTACAGCTTGCCCTGGACTCTTATTTCAGCTCCTGACCCACTCAGGCCTACTTCAACTTCCCTGTGCTCCTTATCTCCCATTCCTCCTCCTGCCTTAGCCACATCCTGTTTCACCCAAATCTGTCCTAGCCACCTTCCTTTTCCCACCACCCATCCCTCCATCTCTCCTGAAGAATTTCACTCCCTGAGCAAGGTGCTCCTGTGCAATGTTTTCACCTCTCAGTGATGGAACTGCAGCGGTGGAGCCAGTGGACTTGTGTCTGCTCTGAAGTATCTGGAGTCAAGGATGCTGCTGCTCTGCTTCTGAGACCCTGCAGAGCCCAGAGATTTCCAAGTCCCCAGGTTCACCCCTCCCCACACCCCAGCAGTGTCACATCAAAGAGCACAGCCTTTTGTTTAGGCTCTATTCAAAGTTTGCTGCTAATTTTTGGTATGCACGCAGTGGTGTTTGGCTCCTGCGTGTTCCCGGAATAAATGCTCATTGCATTGCTCTTAAATGATTGGAGACCTCCAATTTTAATCTTTTATTCATAATCTTCTTCCAGCTCAGACACAGAAAAAACATGTAAATTCAAAACCTGTGAGGATTGAAAATTTCATAAGTGCTGCTGACCCTTCGCTGGCAGCTCTGAATGTGAGAGAAATAAAGGAATTGTAATGAGGAACCTCATCTTTTGAAAACAGGTTTAGAGGACCCAGGCGTTAAATGGGGTTTCACATGTTCCTGCTGTGTGTCCGTGAGAGGTGTGGTCAGTCCTGCTGGGCAGGGAGCATAATCCCACTGCTCCTGCCCCTCTGTCATCTCCTGCCCCTCTGTCATCTCCTGCCTCTCCATCTCCTCCTGCCCCTCTGTCATCTCCCCCCTCTCCATCTCCTCCTGCCCCTCTGTCATCTCCTGCCCCTCTGTCATNTCCGGCCTCCCCACCTCCTCCTGCCCCTCTGTCATCTCCTGCCCCTCTGTCATCTCCTGCCTCTCCATCTCCTCCTGCCTCTCTGTTATCGCCTACCTCTCCATCTCATCACCTCTGGACTGAGGTGTGAGCTCACCTGGTGGTCACCTGGTGACTTTGGGACATGCCCTGCCTGTGTTGCCTCACCCATTGGTCCCCAAGCTCATGTCCAATTGGTCAGCAAAGCACATCCCCCCAAACTGTCTCTGTCCTCCGTGTTCCCTCAGCTCTTGTCCAGGCACAAACGCCACTGCTCGCCATGGCCTGCACCACATCCCTCACCTCTCCTTCTTGGAATCATGGAATCATAGAATCATGGAATATCCTCAGTTGGGAGGGACCCAGGAAGATCATCCAGTTCAACTCCTGGCCCTGCCTAGGCCACCCCAACAATCCCACCCTGTGCCTGAGAACGTTGTCCAAACGCTCCTGGAGCTCTGGCAGCCTCGGGGCCGTGCCCATTCCCTGGGGAGCCTGGGCAGTGCCCAGCACCCTCTGGGGGAAGAACCTTTTCCTGATATCCAACCTGAACCTCCCCAAGCATATCTTCTGCCATTCCTTTGGGTCCTTGATTCACCCATTCTCTGCACCATTCTGTGCTTGGGAAGGAATGTTACCTGTCATTACCTGCTCAGTGCCACCCCCCTGCCCCCTCTATCCCACTGCCCGCTCCCTGCAACGACCGCTTTTCAGGACAACTTTGTGAGAGGAGGTTTGGAAGGCAGGGAGGAAATGAGACATGCGATGAGTAACAAGAAATCTTTAGGAGTAAAAGACTCTGGGATCAGGCAGACACCAGTGAATGCTGGGAACAATTTCACTTTCTTTCAGCATTAGCAAAATGAAAATAACTTGTCATGGCTGGGATTTGAGATCAACATGTTCCAAAGCCTTTACCCTTTTCACAAGTTCCCCATGTGGTGTGCAACCCCTTAGTCCTTTTAACTCAGTAAACAAATTCTTGCTTTTTTTTTTCTTCTCCCTGGAATAAGCAGGACGGTGTGTAGGGAAATACTCCCAGCTCTGCATCCAGAAACATTTCTGGCACTTGCAGATTGTCTGCAATTCTATTCTGGAGAACCACTGTAAGCAGGAGATGTGCACTGAGATTTCCCAAAACACAACTGCCAGGAGTTTTTACCCAGGAAATTTAAGAGGCTTTGTTGTTTGACTGGATATTGGGGATTTTTGACAGCCTGTTCAAAGAGGTTTGGGCTGTATGAGGGCCCAACGAACTGCAGAGGGGGCAGAGATGAGGATCCTGCTCACATGCCCAGCAAACCTTCCCACCCCAGGCCGCGGGGGCTGGGACACAGCTCCCTGAGGAGCCGGGCTGTAGGGCTGTCCCCTGGCACTCCCCTCTGCTTCAGGGTGCATCCCATGGACCGGTGGGGCTGCCCTGGTTGCACATCATGTGACTGGACGTTCAGTCAGGCTGCTTAGTCTGGGTTTACACCCAAAGGAGAGAGGAAGTCCCCTTTGCCGGCAGGGGATGAAGGGCCATTGCCTTCCTCCTTTTTCCTGTCACAGCAGGTGCCTGCTCCGAGGGAGCCCTGCCCCCGTGAGACCTGTCCCTCTGCGCTGAGTCCCGCCCCATATTCCCAGCCCTGCAGCCGAAGTCAGGGTAGCTGCAGTCCTGGGTCATCACTCCCCAAGCCCAGCTTGCTCGAGGTGGGGAGACATTGGGCTGGTGGCAGAGCAGGCACTTCTGTCACCCTGGGATGAGCTCTGCTGCTATCGCAATCCTTGATGGTGGTTTCCAAGACATGACCTATGGGACACTTCCAAAACCCATGCAGAACTTAACCCATAATCATTCCAAGAGTTAAAGCAGCAGCTGGGGCTGATATTTCTATCTTACATCAGATTATCCTGAGTAATTTTCTTGGACATGATGCTAAACAACTGCGCTAAAAGCAGGGAGAGAAGGTGGTTTGGGAATACAGCCTTCCTTGGCAGATGAAGCTGGTATGTGATCAGACAGGAATCATATCAGGAAATCCGAAGCCGAGTTCACCATCTGTTCCCGCCAGCCCCGGAATGCATCTGACCCCTGCAAACCTGCGCGGGGCTGGCACCGACAGGGTGTGGGGGGGAGCCGAGGCGGCGGCTCCACGCAGGGCTCTGCAGGTGCTCCGCAGGTCCAGACTGCCACCTCCAGGCACACAGAGCTCGCAGAGCCTCCCTTCCTAATGACACAGCCAAATCGGGCCCGGGCAGCTGCAAAGGAAATGCTTCCGAGATGAGTTGCTGGAAGCCTGGGGTAATGCTGGGTGTGAGTAGAAAAGAAGAGCTGTTTTAGCAGGGAAAGACCAGCTGCCAGTGGCGCAAGAAGGGATGAAATTCTCTTGGGGGACATTTAAGAAGGTGTGAAAATCTTGAGGGCTGTTTTGGTTTATCTTCTGGTGTACATGAACCAGGGTGTCCATCACCTCTCCTCGGATGGAAGACTTTGCCTCTTGACCAGCCCCTTCCCCAGGATCCTCTTCCCAAGGGGTTTCCTGCTCAGCCAGTTCCTCTCTCAGCCATCAGGATCCCTGGGTGCCAGCCCCGGCCCCAGCCTGGCCAGATGGGAGTGCAGGAGGTCTGGAAACACGGCTCTGTGTCCTGGAGAAGTGTCCCCAGTGATGGACCTCTGCCAGGACTGCAATTTCATGGCAATTTCTTCAAAAATGACACAACTGTGCCCCATCTTCCCGAGGCTGTGAGCAGGGTGATGCCCTGGGTGTGGTGCCACAGGCTTTGACAAAGTGATGCTGCAGTGGCCGTGGGCCCTTCCCCACACAAAGCCATGCACTGCAGTCTGGTTGAGTGCCCCTGCCCCTGCCCCTGCCCCGAGAAGGAGCCAGGCACCAGCACCATCCTTCCTTCCAAATGTTTGGGTCTGAGAAATGTAAGAAAACCTTGTGTGTTTTGCACAATGTGGACACTGGCTTTATTAATAACTGAGCTAAAGTAGTGGAATGTGTGTCCTCAGTGAACAGTGGCAGGTCCCAGCATGCCCAGGCTGTCCCACTGTGCACAGTGCCAGCTCTGGACCATGAGCAAGGTATGATGTGGTTGCTGTCCCTGTCAGCATGATGTGACGAGGGTGTGAGCAGAACCTGCACAGGTGTGTGCACTGCACAGGCACCTAGAGGGGCAGGATGAGGTGACCTTCGGAGATTCCTTCTAACCATGTCTATCACAGAGTGGTTTAGGTTCGAAGGGACCTTAAAGCCCATCTTGTTCCTGACCCCCTGCCATGGGCAGGGACACCTTCCACTATCCAAGGCTGCTCCAAGCCCTGTCCAGCCTGGCCTTGGGCACTGCCAGGGATGGGGCAGCCACAGCTGCTCTGGGTAAAGAAGGTCTGGGAGAGAGTCAGGGTTGTAGGGATGGGAAATGTAAATACAGAAAAGGGGTAGGTGAAGGGGAATGCAGAGCACAAGACCTGTAGGCTCAACCCTCAGCACAGGGGACACAGACCAGGAGCAGCTTGTCCAGCCTGGGGGCCAGTGCTTCTAGAAAGGGGCACCCAAGAGGGTAGTGGGAGGGGGGACCATGAGGAAGGAAGCTCTGGATGGGCTGGCAGGATAACCTGACAGTGTGCAGGCAGGCTGGGGTAGGACAGAGCCCTGGGCAGCCAGGCTGGCTCTTCCTCAGCTATGGGGTGGGGAGCAGGGCTGGGGCAGTGAACAGTCACCTCCATCCTTGAGGCTTGGCAAAGGTGGGGAGCATGCGAGCAGGCAGGGACAGGTTTGGAGCCTACCCCACACCGTGCTGTGGGGCCATTTTGCTTTTATAGGGCATTTCCTGAAAATGGTGCTTTCTTTGTAACTCATTTGCTGGTAAATCCTTCACTGAAGGGCAGCTGGAACACTGCCAAACACCCACAGGAAGGGTTTTGCAAGCCCACCTACAACATACTTCAGCTCAGACTTCAGGAGATGAGGGCTGATGTTTTACTAGTTTGGTTATTTGGTGTTAATTTTTGTTCTTTAAAGAAAAAAAAAATCTGCATTTCCAGAAGAAGGTGAGGTTGAGTCTAGGGAAACCTGCAAAACCTGTTCAGAGGAGCCCTTGCACACAAGATATCCTGTGCTTGCATCACGTCCTGCATGGGATGCTCCTACACAGCAATGACGTGGTGGTTTTGGGGAGTCATCTCCCAGCGCACAGCACCCCTCCCCTGGGAGCCTACAAACATCCTCTTGACTCTTCTGTGTCCTGTGGGCCCATCCCATGGATACTCCTGCTTTGCAGGGAAGCATTGTTCACGTGTGGGAGGCTTTCTGGAGCAAGGGAGGTGGTGACTAGCTGAGCATCCCAGTGCTGGCCCCCCTGAAGCAGCTGGGGTGTCTCCCATTCTCACTGCTAGTGGTGACAGCTCTGTGCAGCCCAGTGACAATAACAGGCAAGGAGATGGATCACGGAAAGAGGGATTTTTATTGTCCAGGAGGAAGTGCACACTGAACATAAAAGGCAAACCCTGCCCCACCATCCCCACAGCCAGGAGCAGCCCAGTGACCCCATGCTGCAGGATCTGACTCATGAACCACCTGGAAAGGGGCCATCTGGCAGCTCCCAGCCTCAGATCCTGCAGCCCACCAGACTGGGGTTGCCCAGCAAACCCCAAGGACATAGGTGTGGCACTGGTCTGGCCTCTGCTCTCACCAGTGTGTCTGTGACAGAGTCCCAAATGTCGGGAAGAGAGGACAAGGCCAGCAGCCAGCCCCCTGTGCTGCAGGGCTTGCGTGAGCTCCATCACGTGCTGGCTGTGGGGAGGGAGTGTGCCCGGGCTGAGTGCAGGACGCACGGTGCAATACAAATGAAACAACACATTGCATCTGTCCCCCTCACAAAAAGCTTCCATAGGAAGAAATAAAGTGCCCGCCATAGTCAGAGAATCCATCAGGACACAAGTGCCCTGCATGGAAAGCCAAGCCAGCCCTGGAGAGGCTGGTTTAGCCAGGATTATTGCAGCTGAGAAATGGCTTTAACCCACCCCCCACCCCCCTTGTGCCCAAACAGGCCTGGCAGGAACCGCCCTCAGGCCAGATCCCACCAGCACCTGCACTGGAGTGATGCTGGGTGTGCTGTGCCTGTGCCAAGGACAGGGTGCTGTGGGCCAGGCTGGACCCTGGCAGGGAGTGTGGCTCCCCTCCAGTCCCTCTCCCCTCCTGTCACCCCCCACCCCAGCCATGCTCCCAGCAGACTTTTTTTTGCAGTGAGTTCAGCCCACGACTGAGGCTTCTGTGCTTTGAGACCATTTTGTGTACTTAACATCCTATTTCAGTAAAACAGTTCCCAAACCCATAGAAAATTGTATTTACACCAAAAAGAAACTCCCAGCCCCCAGCCTGCCCTGCTCCCCAGTTCATCTGCACCTCTGCACCCAGCTCAACCTCTTGGACCAGCTCCACACATCTTTGGAGGCCACTGCTGAGCACCAGGCAAGCTCACCCAGAGAGATGCTCCTTTGGAGGACAGACCACCCTCCCAGACAGTGGGGTCACGACCAGTGAGATCCTCTGTGCCCAGACCCCCCGTCTCCAGACAGAGGATGCTGTGATGGCAGCTGGAAATGCTGTCAGGACCCCTCCTCTGCAGGTGATCCGGCAGCCCTGGGCACTGGCAGCCAGGTGATGGCACAGCTCTTGGGCTTCTCTAGGACAATACAAGAACACAGAGTTGTTTCTCTGCCCCTCCATCATGTGAGAAGGGAGCACACTCTCCTGTTCCTCTCTGTTCTGAGGGAGGCCAAGACAATTCTGCCAGCAGAGAAGCCTGAGCTTGTGGCCCTAGAAAACATGCCTGGGCTGCCTGGAGGGCTGGGCTGGATCCGGGGAGTAGTGCTGGTGGGTTAAAGAGGTGGAGAGTGTCCTGCAGCACTCCAGGGCTTCTCGATGCTCCAGGTAGAAGGCCCTGGACAACTCTCCTCCAAGCTGGGAAGTATGGTCTGAAGGCAGAGCCAGCTGTTCCTGGCACTGCCACCTTGTACTCTGTCCCCTGCCCTCTTGCTCTTGGTAGAGGTGGACCATGAAGTCACCTTCAGGCTGGTGCAGTTCAGGAGGTCCAGGCTGGAGTACACTGGAAGGTACTGGAAGCTGCTGTGTGCAGCCTGTGGAGCCCTGCTCAGTTCAGAGATCCAAGGAACTCCCCAGCTGCCTGATCCAAAGGAGCTGTGTGCTGTGGCAAGCCCAGTCCCACTGCTCCTGGTTATTGCTGATGTGTCTGACACCCCTCCACCTGCAGGAGCAGCTGGACCATCCCACTGGGTGAAGGGGTTGCCTCCTGTCCTGCATAGTTGTGTGGAGACCCCCAGTCCCACAGGGAAAGAGCAGAGCCATGATGTGTCCCCAGCCCACTTGGACGGCTGCTCCCCCCTCCGGGTGGGGGAAGGAAACAACAGGACCACCAGGGTATCTGGAATACCATGTTTCCACCATGGCCGAAATCAGAGATGCTGGCAGGGCTCCAGGTCCTGGTGCCCCTGTTCCTATTCACCACCCTGCTGCCCCTTTGCCAGGGTAAGTGTTAAGGAATGCCTGATGTGGCTCTGCAGAGCTTGTGATCAGAGATGCCTCCTGGGGCCATTTGTGTTCAGCAGCTGGGATCTCATGGCCTGGATGCTGCTCAAGATCTTCTTCTGGTGGCCCATCATGGTGATGCCCAGACTCCGAACATCCCTGGGGAACAAAGACACTGTCAAAGATGCCTGTGCCAGGCCCCAGGGAGACAACTGCACCCCCTGGACCAGCCCAGGAGCCTGTGCCTGGCTCTTCTCCACTTGCCCATTGGCACAAGGCTGGTCCTGCTGGGGGTCCATGGGCATCCTTCCAGGGACAGAGAGGCTGCCCTTTCCTTGGGCATGTCCTCCTGACAAGGCCACTGTGACAGCCCTATGGGGAGCAGGAGCAGGATCGCTCCTGAGAGGCTGGTAGGTGACAAGATCGATGCTCTGAAATTGGATTCAGTTTTAGTGAGATGCCCTCAGATAACCCAGTCAGAAAGACGGATGGATGATGAGCCTTCCCCATTCGAAAGGTTCTCTGATGTGCATGAGAAGCAAGGATCACTATCAGCTCAATCCCAGAGCAAAGGCCCCGTGTACAGCCCCTGATTGATGCACACGACAACCCTCTGTCTGCGTCTGTCTTCCCTGTCATTGCCACAGGAACCACTGTCCAGCAGCTCCATGCCTTTGGACAGGGAACACGGCTCCTTAGAGGCTGAAGAGGTTGTTGCCAGCCCTGTCACTACTGGTAACAGCAAGGGATGGGGATGTAAGCAGGTATAAGGGCAGGAGCCCCTATAGTTGCCTTCTTTTCTGGTACCGCTTGGATGCTCCACCCTGGAAACTTCCTAGACAGGTGAGAGATCAAGTTCCTCACAGCAGGAGGGTGGTGAGACAGATGGTCTCCAGCTCTCCTTACTTAACCCACCCTTGGTCATGTGTTAATGACCTTCCAGTGCTGCCTCCCTCCTGGCTACACTGAGCAGGGAGCCAGTCCCGTGCACAGGGTCTGACAAAGCTCCAAGGCAATGCCCAGCTACAGTGGTTTCCCAGTGATCCCAGAGAAGTTGTGCAGGATAGCAGAGCCATACTGTGGTCTAGAGAGGCCTTTTGCAGGGGAAACAAAGATGAGAAGCACAAGGAGACAGCAACCTCCCACCTGACCCTGCTGTGACCAGGAGCTTGGGTTAGGTGACCTCCTGGAGCAACTTGCAACCTGAATTACTTCCTATGGGCCTGTGGTGACATTGGAGAGCCGCCACAGAGCGCTGGAGGTGACTTGGTGCTCACAGCCTCTCAGTACAACTCCCACACCTTCCCTCAAAGCTCAGCACAGCCATCCCAAGTCTCAACACCGTTTGCCTAGAGATATGTATGGGGTACCAGGGACCAACTAGAATGAGCCAGCCGAGGCAGGAAGGCCACTGTTTGGGGCTAGTGGGTTGGTGCAGGGACACCCAGCCAGCGCTGTTTGCTCCCTGCTACTCACTCAATGTTCATGCGCATCACCATGCCCAGGGAGGAGTACCCAGCCATGGCAAAGTTGTCCCGGTAGTGCCCCAGTCGGATGGAGTCCAGCCAGTCCTCCACAGTCAAACAGCTGGTCACGTCAAGGAGACCCCTGTCCAAGCGTGTCTGGGTGAACCTGGGAGCAGGACAGAAGGGGAAAGATTGGTCCGAGGTGACCAGGCTGTGCGGGCCACCTGAATGCACCTACAGAATCAGGAAAACATTAACATTGGAAAAGCCCTCTAAGATCATTAACTCCAACTGTTGACTCAGCACTGCCAGGGCTACCACTAAACCATGTCCCCAAGTGCCACATCCACACCTCCAGAGATGGTGACTTCACCACTGCCCTAGGCAGCCTGTGCCGGGGCCTGACCACCCTTTTCATGAAAAAATTTTCCCTAATTTTAAACCTAAACCTCCCTTGGCACAATTTGAGGCCATTTTCTCTTGTCCTGTCCCTTCATTCCCTGGGGCCGCTGCCTAGCTGCCCCCTCCTGTCAGGAAGTTGTGCAGAGCCACAAGGTCCCCTCTGAGCCTCCTTTTCTCCAGGCTGAGCCCCCCCCTCCCCGAGCTCACTCAGCCTCTCCTGGTATCCCAGACCCTTCCCCAGCTCTGTTCTCTTCTCTGGACACGCTCCAGCCCCTCCATTTTTGTCTTGTCATGAAGAGCCCAGAGCTGACCCCAGAATTCAGGGGCGGGGGGCCTCACCAGTGCCCAGAAGAGGGGGGCAATCACTGCCCTGGTCCTGCTGGCCACACTATTCCTGATTCAGGCCAGTTGCCATTGGCCTCTTGCCTACCTGAGCACACAGCTGTGACCCTGCAGATCCTGCAGACCAGGACAGAGAGAGCCCTCGCAGGCAGGTGAAGGCAGGGATGCTGCTGCATGGGCACTGCTGCACTTCCTTGGCCTCGGCATGGAGATGCCACAGTGGGAGCAGGGGGGTGAAGTGCAGGAAGTTCCTCACTACCCACCACTACCTATGCTCACGGGCCCTGTGCGTGTCTGTGGTCCCAAGGGCAGCCATTGGTGCCACAGCCAGTCAGAAACAGCCCTTATTCCTGCAACCCACATGCTCTGCCCAGTACCAGTCATCAGCCCCTGCTCACACAGGGGTCAGGGAGCCCTCACCTGTTCACGGTGCCCATGCATTTGAGATTGTCAGGGTTGCGGATCAGCTTGTCCAGGATGCCCACAATCTGGGAGAAGCGAGGCCTCTCGCTGCGCTCCTTCTGCCAGCAGTCCAGCATGAGCTGGTGCAGGGTGGTGGGGCAGCCCATGGGGGCGGGCAGGCGGTAGCCTTCCTCCACAGAGTTAATGACCTGCAAGGAAGCCACACGCCGCAGTGGAGCTGCACCCCCATCCCCCTCCCAGCCCCCGATGAGAAGATCCGTGAGAGCTTCTGGGGCCGTGGATGGGGAGCAGAGGGCTGTGCACAACCTTTGTGCTAAACAACAACTGAATGTCTGCATGCGGGCTCTGTGCAGAGCTGGCAGCAGGCTGGACACCACTCACGTACAGGAAATCAATGCTGTGACAGCAGAGTTATTTAGTGGTCCAGTGGCCTAAAATATTGCAGCTTCCCTCCAGCAGACAAGCCACGAGGGCTGCACTCACACTCAGTTGTTCTACAGCCAGGGTGTGGTACTGGTCAGCAAGGCTGGAGGAAACCCTGCTTGAAGGAATTGTGTGGAGGAGGTAGTGTAAGCCACTGCGTTCATGCCCTGCTGTCACCAAAGCCACCACAAAATTTAAAAAGCCTAGGAAGAGAGGAGACTCCCAGTGCAGGGGGAGATTTATAGTACTCCTAGGTAAAAAAAGGAGTCCTGTGATTCTGCAGAGCCAAAATACCCATTTTACTCATTTACTGCCTCCTTTTTTGCCCTCAGGTTGTGGTCAGGATTATAACCTACATTTCCCTTCAGATTTTGTCCTTGAAGTGAGAGTGGCTCCACACAACTCAGACAAGCCCAAAGCCTACAGCTGGGTGGTGCTAGCCTGAGGCCCTCAGCAGCCTCACCTGGGCACTGGAAGGGATGGACGCCCAGCACTGGGACTGGCAGGCTGGTGCAGTGGGGCTGCGGTGATCCTACGGAAGCCCTGACCCCTTCCAGGGACCGGGAAAGGTGGCACGACGTGCTGAATCTCTCCAGCCAGCAGAAAGGCAGGACTGGGGACAGCCACAGTGCACACAGCCAGCGTGGCAGTGACCTCCCTGCCTGCATTCGTACTGCAGCCCTGAGTCAGTGTCCCCAGGAATGGGGCAGGATTGGGAAGGGCCAGCAGGCAGGTCAATGACCAGTGAGCTCTGGTCACTCCTGGGAGCCATGGGACTGCAAAGGCAAAGGCCGTGTAGGGCAGGGATGGACTACTGTCCCCACAGAGGGGACATGCGCCCTGTGCACAGCCCTGTGGGGATGTGAGGAGAGGCAAGAGCAGATCCTTGGGCCCCTGTTCCCAGCCCCCTGCCAGGCTGGCCTGGGGAGGGCAGAGGAGAGGCAGGTTTGGCAGCACTCACGTCCCGGTTGGTCATGTTCCAGTAGGGCCGCTCGCCGTAGGCCAGCACCTCCCACATGACTATCCCATAGCTCCACACGTCGCTGGCCGAGGAGAACTTGCGGTACGCGATGGCCTCGGGAGCCGTCCAGCGGATGGGGATCTTCCCCCCCTGGAAAAATGAGCAAGAGTGGAGGCTCAGAGCAGGCAGGGCTTAGCATCCCAAGCTCTGCAGCTGGGACAGCTGTTGGACAAGCGATAAGCTGGGGTGGCATCTTCTGGGAAGGACTGAGGAGGCAATGTGCACAAGACAAGCCCAGCAGTGTATGTGAAAGATGACTTCAAGGTGTTTCCAGCAGAGCAAGGAGAACACTGTGCTCTTTTACAAGGTCTTCATGCCCAATTTGGTCCCCCAGTGCTCAAGAGACAAGGAATTCAAAGTGATGAAGAGGACCCCTGGGCTACCGGAGCACACAAGCACAGAGCTGACCCTGGGTGCAAGCAGAGGACCTGACTTGAGCAGACAGGGAGAATGATGGGATGTGCTCTCTGTCCTTCCCTGCTTTGACAGGCAAGGACTGAAAAGGAGGATGCATTCAGTTAAAGGACCATGCTGACAAAAATCAGCAATGCATGGACTAAGAATGCTTTTAAGCTGGAAATGTGGTTGCCAGCCATCTGAAGAGGAAAGTTGCAGTGTAGGGGACATCAGGTGGGCTTCCTGGAGCATCTGGGGCAGGAATGGTGTGCCTGGGACCACCTTTCAGGGATACCTGGTATAGGGACAGTTGCCTCTACCCAGCTGACTCCTGCCTGCTCTGGCATGTGCCTTGATAAGGACTGAAGATGAACAATGTGCCTTTTGGGAGAGTCCCTGGGGGAAGCAATCTCCTGAGCATGTTGAAGACAACACAGGAGGAACACAAGTTTCTGAACACAAAAGAAACCTCATTTGAAGGGTACCCTGACTGAGACCTCACCAGAGATCCTGACTCTGTCACTGCATCCTTGTGGTTCAGCTCCACCCACACTATGCATTGTCCAATCTTCCTCCAGAACAACCAGCTCTGGTGGGTTTCGCTGCACCAAGGTACCTCAATGCAGCAGAAACCAAGCAGCAGGAACCTCCCCCAGAGTTAAATTATCTGGAATGCCATGTTATTTCTTGAGATACCAGAGGGAGCAGGTGATTGCATAGACACATACACACAGTGAGCCCCTCTGGCTCAGCTTCTCCACTTTGCTGAAGCCAAGCAAAGAGCATGAAGGCCACGTTCTTCAGGCTAGGCCACGGTGCACTCATCCCTCAGAGCTGCAGCTGCTCTGGGACATGCTCGGCATCAGCTACCCCAAAGGAACCTGAAGCCCTTTCTGCTTCTGTAGTCTTGGTCTTTCTGAGAAATGATGCTTGGACTCCTCAGCTACAGCTCCAAACTGACCTCCATCAGAAACAGTCTGTCCACCAGATGTGTGCCAGGGGAGCACACTAATTCTTTTCATGGCCAGAGAAGAGCAAAAAAAGCTCATTTGATTTAACATATTCTATGTATTTCATGAAAATGTGTTTCATTTTGCTTCTGATTACCTCCCATGGAGGAGGACATCAAGCTCCAGAGCTGCCAGGTTGGCCAGAAAAATCTCAACATGGCTTCATAGACAAAAGTGTCCTGCATGAAATAAAAACACAGGTTGCCAAACCAATTCCCACCTTTTCCACATCCATAAATGAGGCAGAGTCACATGGAAAAACCAGTGTGTGGCCACAGTGCTGAAGGGTGGACCAGAACACCCCCCTATGGATTGATGGCTCTAGGACAGCTGAGAAGTGGATGGAGCTACACAGCCTAGGGAAGGATTCCAGTGGGGACATGTAGGCCCCACACGCCCATGGCAGCAGTTGGTTGGGGACGGTTGATAACTGCCTGCCCTCCCATCCTGCTGCTCTTTGTTCACTGCACGCTCAGCTCTGGGATGTCCCTGTGTGAAGGACAACGCACTAAGGCTCAGGACCTCTTTGGCTTCAAGCTCTTGGCCCAGATGTCAGCAGGAGGTGGCATTGCCATTCCTGCCCTACCTATATTGACTTGAGAGTCTCTGACTTTTCTGTGTGTCAGTGGCCTGGGGCAACAACCATCAGTAAGGACCAGCACTGTGAGCCACCCACCGTGGTGGTGTACGCAGCGTCGGGGTCGTCCTCCAGGATGCGGGAGAGGCCGAAGTCGGACACCTTGCACACCAGGTTGCTGTTGACCAGGATGTTGCGGGCGGCCAGGTCCCGGTGCACATAACCCAGGTCAGACAAGTACCTCATGCCCGCCCCGATGCCCCGCAGCATCCCCACCAGCTGGATGATGGTGAATTGCCCATCGTGTTTCTGGAAAGGAAATAACCCAGAGTTCATTTGTGGTGCTCACCACCATCCTGTTGCTGTCATTAAACCAGCCCCCCCCCAGTGCCTCTCATCTTTGGCCTAGTACCTCCTCTGACCCCACTGCCTCCAGCTTGTGCCCCTGCCCACTTCCTGCCCTCTCAGTGCCTCTGACACATGCTCAGGCAGTTGTCCCTGCCTTTGCAGTGTCACTCCAGGGAGCCAGACATGATGCCTGGAGCCTGTGTCTGCTGGAGAGGTGAGAGCCCAGCACCCACAGCTCCCTCTAACACAAGGCTTTCAGTGGCTGTGAGGCTGCGGAGCAGGAACCAGCCCCAGGGGATGTGCAGTGAATGAAAATACAAACTCACTCCTTACCCTGAGGAAGGTGTCTAGCGAGCCATTCTCCATGAATTCAGTAACAATCATTACCAATTTGCCTGCAGAAGACAAGGGAGGTCAAGTTAGCAAAGAAGTCACCTTCCTCCAGGAAGCCCAGTGCCAGGTTTTTACTGGGAGAGACATGAATCCAGGCCTGTGGGTCTTCTGTAGCCCCTCAGACTGGTGTCACCCCTGCACTGGGCAGGACCAGCCCAGCGATGGGGATGTGGCAACAACCCAGACAGGCACCCCTCCCTCCAGGTGCTATTGATATGGCTGGGTCAGCTTCGTTACCCTGCTGAAATTTGCATGCTATTAGTGTAAGGCTTTGCATCAAAATGTGCCTTTTTGGAGGAAGACTTCAAATTACAATTCAATACAGGCAGCCTTTAAAATAAATGCCTTTGAGCAGGACATCTCCCAAACCAACAACAACCTGGAGCACACTGCAGAGCAAGGTGTGGAACTGCCACGGGAAGTTTGTCCTGAAAGAGAAGGCAAGGGGGTGGCTGTCCCAGATAAATGCACAAATCTGAAAAGTCACTGGGGCAGTGAAGGGTGACCCCCATCTCCCAGGCTGCCCGCAGGGAGATACATCCCAGCTCTGCCCCGCCATACGCTCCCTCCCCTTCCAGCCACATACTCCTGGTGACCACCCCCTCCAGGTGGATGACGTTGGGGTGGTCGAACTGTGCCATGATGCTGGCCTCACTCAGGAAGTCCCGCCTCTGCTTCTCCGTGTAGCCTGCCTTCAGTGCTTTGATGGCCACGGGAATCTCCCTCTTGCCTGGCAGCTTCAGGCGGCCGTAGCACACCTCTCCAGACTCCCCTGTAAGGCACGGGGGGCATGGAGAGCTCTTCAGCTTCTTGCACTCACCCACCAACACCATGAATCATCCAGTCTGTCAGCATACAGCATGCCCCAGCCCCTCTGGGTTTCAGTCTGAATTTCATAATCCCCTCCAACCCCTCCAGGATTCAATCCTCTGAAAGGATTGCTCA
Organism: Oreocharis arfaki; assembly: GCA_013398015.1. NCBI lineage: Eukaryota > Metazoa > Chordata > Aves > Passeriformes > Paramythiidae > Oreocharis > Oreocharis arfaki. The sequence continues at coordinate 140,429 of VZRR01007585.1, forward strand.
GCTCTGGCTTCCTGTTCAGGAAGGGTGGGAATGGCAGAAACCACCTCTCTCTGGTGCCTTTCACTGAAGGCAGTGGGCCAAGAGCAGTGATTACAGTGGCACTTGTTTATTGCTTTTAATGAACAAATTTGAGAGTCTCAGAGCAGCCAAGATGACCCTCATCATTCCCCTAGGCTAAGCCCTTAGGGTGCTGCTGGTGAAGCTCCTGCTCCATCTCTGCACTCTGCTTCCCTGAAAGCCCCTGCTCCTATGCAAAATTCCCTTTTGTTCCGAAAATTTACCATTTCACTTGCAATTTCATTTGCATCTTGTCACCCCAGGTTTTTCACGGGTGCATGTTGGGGCACCCATGGGGACAGGCTGAGCTGTCTGCTGTGCCAGCCTGAGCTGCCGGTGCCACACCTGCTGACGAGCAACCCCCTGCACCAGGCTGCTCCAAAGGGTTTATTTCACTCCCCCAAACCCCCGCTCTGTCCAAGGTTTTGATCTCACAAGGATAAGGAGCAGATGAAGCCCTGCTGAGCACAGCTCCGATCCCAGCGGGCCGGGGGCACGGCACAACCTCACATCATGGATTTCCCAGAGCAGACACGATGCAAAGAGGCAGCTGGGCCCCAGGACTCACCAGACCCAATGACCTTCTCAATCTTGATCCGGGAGGCCTCTATTTCACGGGTGAACTCATGCACAGCTTGGCAGGGGTCCTCGTACGTGTGGGGGTCCACATAGAACTTGGACTCGGGGAACTTCACTGCCAGGTTTCAAAGTGGAGAGAGGAGATCAGCGCTCTCCGGCAGCCCTGCTGGGAGGAGGGACACCCAGCAGCAGGGCAGAGGATGGGCAGGGGCAGGACAGGCTGAGGAGCCACAGAGATGCAGCACAAGGAACCCTAAGTCACTCTTAGGCCCAGCAGTGTCCTCAGAGCAGTTCAGGACCTGGCTGCCCAGGTGTTCTTCACATGATTGTCCCACTCCATCACCCCCCACCCCTGCCCCTGGCCTGCTGCTCTCTGGGATGATCCTGCTGCACTCTCAGTGCACACTGTTCAACATTTCAACCCCATTACAAGGATGCCCCTGGGATCAGACCCCCCCTCAGGTCTCCTAAGACAAGTTCCCAGAAGGAGGCAAGATACAAAACCCTTTCCCCTGGAAACCACAGCAGTGTCAAGGGGTAACAGTCCAGCTCTGCCCATCCGTGGGGCTGAGGTCTTTCCCAGAGAGTGTCCTACCTTGCCCGTTCTGATAATGCATCTTTTCCTCATCAGAGTCCTGGAAAGCCTTGCTGTACCCGCAGTGCCTGCCACGGGGGGACAAGGGTCAGAAAAGAAGCCGCCATCGCTCACTCCCACATGCATTCCAGAAGCAGGGTGGAAGGCAGTGTGTGCCGGGGCTGTGGGCAGCCAGAGAAAACACTTGGCCATGCACCAGCTGCATCCCTGCATCTTGCTGGACTGACACTTTGGTTTGGATCAAAGAACTCTCCAGGTGCTCTCCAAGGCTTGGCAGTGCTAAAAGCAAGTGTGCTCCGCATGCCTGGCTCAGCCATGCTCAGACAGAGCACACAGTCTCCCTTGGATCTGTCTGGGTAGAAAAGATCTCTCCACTCCTGACCTACCCACCAGTCCATGCAGTCAGCCCTTGTACTGGTAGTAGTTCTGGTACTGGTATTGCTATTGCTCGTGCTGCTAATATTCCATATGTTATATATTATAGTATATATACTGATTTATTACTATTCAGCCTGCTGGCATGAGGAGAAGATCTGGAGACTGGCTCTGTCTCAGGGAAAGCGGTGACCCCTAAATGAAGTCTCTTGGCTGCTTATTAACCCCAGACCTATGGATGCTGTGGACAAACTGAAAGGAGAAAAGTTGTGCCGAAGTTCTCCCATCCCTCCTGTCCCTATTGGAGACCTCCAGAAAACCCCCCTGGCCTCCAAGAAACCCTTACCTCTTCTTGCAGATCAGAACTACCAGCAGGGTGACGAGGCCAGTGATGAGTGTCAGGCAGATCCAGACAATCGTCATCGTGTCGTACCGGAGAGACACTGGAAGAAGCAGGGTAGGAAGGGGGTGAGCTGGAGTGGGGAATGTACTGCTGAGCTCAGGAATGTACCTACCCCATGGTCTTCAAAGATAAAGCCTTGGGCTGACCATGGGGTCATGGTCTTCAAAGATGAAGCACTGTCCCACTTACTCCCAGTTTTGTGCCTCTCGTTGTGTACAGGGACCATTTACATGTGGGCAAACCAAGCAGAGATCTGAGAAAGCCGTGGTGACACGGCAAACCAGGACAGAGAGGAGACTGGAGCCTCAGGACCTCTCCAGGTCTTCCCTGCCCTTACTGCTACATCCTTCCTCCCTCTTCTTTCTAATGTATAAGCAGAGAATCATGGAATCATTAAGGCTGGAAAAGACTTCTAAGAGAACTGAGTCCAACCATTAACCCAGCACAGCCAAGACCATCACTAAACCATGTCCCCAAGTGCCACATCAACAGATTCATCAAGCACTTCCAGGCATGGTGACTCCACTAGTATCCTGGGCAGCCTGTTCCAATATATTCTTTCAGTGAAGAAATATTTCCTAATATCCAATCTAAACCCTCTTTCAACTTGAGTCCATTTCCTCTTGTTCCAAATATCTATGGAGGGCAACCTCAAGCAATCCCTCACCCCACACCTGCACACACTCACCCGGCTTCCCTGTTTCCACCTCCACAGTCTGACTGAACCTCCCACAGCCGGCAGAGGTGCGAGCCCGCACCTGGAAAATGTAGCGTGTTGCAGGCTTGAGCCCAGAGATGGTGGCAGTGGTGCTCTTGGATTTCAGAGTCGAGTAGCTCTGCATTTCCTTGTCCTGGGGACAATCAACAACAAAACCCTCTCTGCATCAGCACAGCGACCACAAAGTCTTCCAAAGAAGCCCCTTGTGCAAGGCTGGCTGACAGCAGGGGCCTCTCTGAGAAGCAAGCTCAGCGTTACCTTCTCGTAGTACTTGATCTCGTACTCCAGGATGATGCCGTTGGGCTGGTCCGGCTCTTGCCACAGCAAGGTGACGCTGTTCTGGCCCGTGCTCTCCTGGTGCACCACCACCACCTGTGACGGCGCTGCGGACCAGACACAGGGGGTTAGGTGCCTGCTGGGGGGGGGAGCAGGAGACAGCAGCGGGGAAGGGTGGAACTGGAGCCCAGGCAGGACCCTTGACTTAAAACAGGTTTCTGGTTTAATTAAAACCATGTGGAGATGAGTGCTGTGACAGGGATTGCAAATAGGCTCTTCCTTGCTTTGGCTGCCTCAGTTGCTTTCCCATGGAGTAAAGCAGCTCTGAGAAGATGAGAGAGGAGGGCACTGTCCCAGGACAGGCAGGAGGGGACGCTGGTGATTTGCTGTGATCTGGAGCCAGAAAGGAGAAGGACCAGTGGGGTTGCAGGTCACGGAGATCCCTAACAGGACTCCATCCCCTCTTGTTCCACCTGGGGTGAAGGGAGAAGGGCAGGGGAAGAGGGAAAGGGGAGATGATAAGTGTGGTCAGGGTCTGAGCACCAGTCTAAAAGTGCCCTGGCAGTGCTCTACTGCCCTGGTATAGTTGTCATCTTCCCAGGCCTGAGCTGGGAGCCTGTGAATCAGTTCTTGTACCTGTAGCCACGCCTGAACTGTTGCTGTCACAGCTGGAGGAACCAACTCACCAGCCTCTTTTCCCACTGGGAAAATACCACTGGAAGTTCTGCAGCGTATAGTGGGTGCTGTGATGGCCAGGTGTTGCCATTGGATCTGACTCATGGGAAGGTTCCAGGCCCCACTTGTGAGCTTCACTGTCAGGTGAAAAATGGGATGTGGCAGCTCTGGGGAAGACAGAGCTGCCGTGGCCACGGCTGCAGTGCAGGGGTGCCACTGGAGCAGCACAGAGACTAGAAGAGGCCACAGGGGCTGCAGCAGCAGTGGGGCACCCAGGGACTGAAAGGCAGCAGTTTAAGCTCAGTTCATCTTTGGGGCTGGCTCCTCTGAGAAGCAGAAAATGCTGGTGGTACAGAGCACCCTAGGGAGATGGCACAGGATGGGATGGTGGGAATGAACAAGTGTGCATGAGCAGGGGCAATGCCTTCACTCTAAACAGCCACAGGGAATCTGTGCTGCATCTGCCTCAGCCATGCTCAGCCTTTGGGGCTGGGGGGACAAGGGTGACCAGCACCCAGGAGGTCCCCCCATGCAGTGTCAGGGTCCCTCAGCCCCCTGGAGAGCAGGGAGCTCTGTCACATGCAGTAGCTGGAGCACAATAGCTGAACTACCAAACTCGTAACCCCACTTCTTTCACAGCACCTGCTCAGAATCCATTTTGCAGATGAGAGGTCAAAATGGGAATATTCAGCACTTTCTGAGAGCATCTCCATCTGAGGCATCAGGCTGAGGCAGCTCATCAGCACTTGGAGGGATTGTGAGGGATCAAGCCATCAGGACTGAGCCATTTCCACATGCTGCAGAAGTGCTACAGGCTGGCATCGGTGACAAAGGGACCTGTTCTCATGCCAGCCATGAGCTATCCTGCAAGGCTCCTCAGGTTTCTCCCAGTGGTACCCCTGCCATGAGAACAGAAGGGGCTCAACATCATAGGAAGTTCTTGTAGGCTCATTTAAAACTGGGAGGACTGACAAGAAAGGTCAGTCCCTGCCCTGATCTCTCTGCCCACAGTGTGCTCCATGGAAAAGTGCCATGGTGCAAGGTCCTGTCCTACCTGCAGCACTGCTCAGTGGAATTTCCTGGGGAAAGAGCATTTTGTGGTGAGGAATTTGCAAAGACATGCATGAGAGAGACTTTTCCCAGCAAACTGCTGTCACTTGCTGGGGCCTGGCATCGGTATGAGCTAGGAGCAGAGCATGAACTGCTGCCTGGCCCTTTGGGAAGGGACAAAAGGCTGGAGGATCAGCCTGACACATTCATGCTCCACTTAGTGTTCCTGTCAATAAACGAGTGTTCTCCGTGTCCCCCGTCTCCTGCCCAGAAGGAGCCTCCAACAGCAGCCGCAGGCTGAAGTGAAGGGAAAGGAGGAGGAAAAAGGACACCATGAAGCAGAACCAGAGAGGGGTAAGAGTTACCTTGGACAGCAACTTGTCCCCAGCCCATCCCAGCTCCCTGAACCCACCTCCAGCAGCAGAGAGGACAGGGGTCACATCTCCTGGCCGTCCCAAGCCCATCACCAAACCAGTCCTTCACTGCTAGAGCAGGTTCTGTCTCCCACAGACACTGGCTGCAGCAAGGTCGGAGCAACATCAGCATCACCCCCACAGGCCAAGCCTAGAGCGGGGTCTGCTCCTCCTACCTGCCTGGTTTGTCGTGATGTTGGCGACCGCAGCTCTCCTGGACTCCAGGCTGAGGTCGGAGACGCCGTTGACGGCCTCCACCCAGAAGGAGTAGTTGGTGTGTGCTAGGAGGTTGGTGACGGTCAGCGCTCCCTGCACCAGGCTCATCTGCTGGGGCACGAAGCGGATGCCGCTGCCGCAGGCCTCGCACGGCCCCGCGTCGCCCGCGCAGCGCCGGCACAGCACGTTGTACACGATGTCCACGCGGCCGCCCTTGTCCAGGGGCGGGCCCCACTCCAGGGTCACAGAGGTGCCGTTCACACTGGAGATCAGGTTCACGGGAGCAGAGGGGGGCCCTGGAAGAGAAGCAGGGATTCAGGCGGAGCGAGGGCCGCTGGAGTATTGGAAATGGTGGAGCGTGGGAGCAGTAGAAACGCACCTTGGGCAGCAGGAGCTGAGCGCACAAACACTGCTGCAAGGGACACAGAACTGCCCAGAGCAGGGAATGCCCTGGACATGAGACAGCAAAGACTCAGCAGGGCTCGGGTGAAATGCCTCGGAGGTAAAATGGTCTGGATCAGGATGCTGAGTGCCAGACAGCGAGAGCTGATGTTAGTTTTGGGGGAAGCAGGAAGCAGTGGTGAAGCATGAAGATTTGGGGAAGAGCCACAGTGTTGGTGAGCTGGATATGCTCACCTAAAGGGAAAGGTAAACCCACATTTCCTTGGCAGACTAGTAAACTTGGGTGGATATTCCTCAGGGAAACACAAGTCATATGCTGCTGATCCCTCTTTCACCCTGGCCTCAGCTAGCAATGTCACGCCTGTCTGTCCTCCTGGACCAACTACAGGAGGGAGGGATGTCCTCCCTCTGGGATATCCTTGTCCCCTTTTAATAGCCCTGGGCCCTCAAAGCAATCCATTGCAAAGCTGAGCGGAGACCATATGACAAACCCTGGTGTCACTGTCCACCCCCAGAGGAGGAGAGCACAGCAACACTTGCACTGACCCCATGGCTGCCCAGGGGTGTCTGAGCACCCGGTGCACTTCTGGGAAAGGAAAGCCGGGGTGGGGGTCAATCACTTCTCCCAGGTAACAAGTGAGAGGGCAAGAGGAAATGGCCTCAAGTTGTGTCATGAGAGGGTATTAGAGAAAATTGCATCACAGAAAGGATGGTCAGACATTGGAACAGACTGTCCAGGGAAATGGTGGAGTTACCATCACTGGAAGTGTTCAAAAAAATGTGTGGATGTGGCACTCGGGGGCACAGTTTAGTAGTGAATATGGTGGTGGTGCTGGGCTGATGATGGACAATGAACACAGAGGCTTTTCCAACCTTAATGATTCTGTGACTCTCTGACTCTGGTCAGTGGTGTTAGGAGAGCAGCAGGATGGGGGTGACACAGAGGCAGTGAGGGAGTGCAGCTAAGGGGAGCTCTCAGCTCACGTGCCTGACAGAGACTCAGGGTTGTAGGGCTGGAGGAGCACCTTGGGCAGGGGAGAATGCTGGGCTCAGCCAGGAGCAGCTGCGGGGTCCAAGGATGTGCTATGTGCCCCAGTGCAGCATGGCTGGGCACAGGGCACTGGGGGTACTCGGGGGGTACTCAGGTGGTACTCAGGGGATACTCAGGGGGTACTCGGGTACTCACGTGTGCAGGCGGCAGAGGGAGGGTCCTGCACAGCGCGGTAGAAGCTGCTGTCACAGCGGCACACACGCGCTGCCCGGCTCTCCGAGTGGCTGTGCAGGGGACACTTGGCACACAGCTGGTCCCCAGGGGCTGATTTGTAAAATCCCAGCTGGCAGGCTGCAGAGAGAAGGGCACAGGTCAGAGGGATGTGCCTGGATGAGGATCATCCCACGGCTCAGAGGATCCGACCAGCACAAAGCTGGGCCGTGCTCTCACGTAGCGCATGGGAAACCAGCCTTTCTCCCTGCACCATCTGGAAACTGGGCTCTGTGGAAACTCCTGTCTGTTCCCCCAGCTGCACTTACTGCCATCCTGACACCTGCTCCCCACTGCTTCACAAGCAAACTCGGGTGCCTCTGCTATTGAGGAGCTGCCTGCAAAGCTCCAGGTGTTCTCCTCACTCCTGTGCCTGCTGTCCAGCCACTGTCTGCCCTCAGGACAGAGAGCACTGCAGGGATCAAACCATGCAGCACTGGAAACCTATTGGCACCTATTCCAAAATATCATTTATGGGGCAAATTCACAACACAGTTCTTGCTTTGCGGTGGTTGCCACAAACACTGGCTGTGCCCAGGTTCCCAAAAGCATCCATGTGGGAGGTTTCACAAATTAAATCTCCACACCTGGGACATGGTCTGCAAGACCCTGGGGTGCTGCCACACAGAGCAACAAGTTCCTTGCACGAAACTACAGGGAAAGAGCCTCTCTTGTTGCATGGTACAGCAAAAAGGCCCTGCACGCCCGCTGCCCTCTCTCTAGAGGCGGAGGGACATTCAGGCCAAATGAGACAGCCTTGAAAAGAAGTTTTTTTCTGACAACACAACCTGCCTGCAGTTCCTCTGCCTCCTCCTGATGCAGGAGCTCATCCCATGCCAGGTCTGGCATTGCTCTGCTTCATCCTCCCCCCTTCTCCCAGCAGCCCCTCGGGTGGATCATTTGTCACACAAACAAACAGCTCGTCTCTCGTTAGGAAAATCGATTCGTTCAAGAGTGACATGTGGCATGTCAGGTATCTGTCTGGGGGTGGAAGGATCTGCCCTCTCTTGCCGACTTAGATTCCAAATAAGGGAAAGCAGGCTCCATCTAGGTCCCTGTACTCATGAGGTACTTTTAGGACCAGTTCCAGTGATTCAAGGATTATTCCTGGCTCTGACTCATCTCTGGTTTTTCCCACTGAGGTAGTAATACCTTCATCTTCTCATCTTTACCTCCAGTGGCCAGATTTGCCTACAGCCTCAGTCTTTGCTTTCAGGCATGTAAAAGGGTTTTGTTTGTAATCCAGCATCCTCAGTGGGCTGGGTCCCTCCATGCTATTTGTTCTGTTTCAAGGTGCAGATTTGTTTTCTTATTAATAACACTCCTTTCCTTGCCACAGATCTCCCTGGACTGACGCTACCAGCATATTCCACCTATCACACACTGTACAGTGGCACAACAGTTTTATAACTGAGCTACTCTAGCAATGGCAGCTGAAGGCAGTGCTCCGGTCACACATCCCTCATGTGAGGACCACTTTCTGGTCCCTCTCCAGGCTCTGTCACCAGTTTCTGTGGCACTTTTGCACCAAATGCTCTGTTAACAGCAGAGGAGTGATACCACTGGCAAGACGGACACGTACTGGACATGCCAGAGGTGGTACCACAGGCTGGTATCACAGGCTGGTGCCACATCTTGGTACAGCGAAGGCCAGCAGTTCCAGACTTTGTTCCTAAATTCCTGCTCCTCCACTCCCCAAAGGGCATCAGGGCAAGGAGCAGAAATGCCCAAACTGGGGGATGCAAGGGAAGATAGATGTGAAACTGCAGCAGCTTGGGGCTGGTTTTGTTCCCCAGCTCTTCTGGCACCTTTCACTTCCTCAAGGGCATCAGGAGAGGAGAGAACACACGGGATGCAGATTTCAGGGAAGGTTTGCTGTCCCTTGCCAGCCGCACCAAGGACAGCCCGAGACATTTGGCAGGCTCTGGAGCTGACTGGTTCTGATGATATCAAGAGATTCATGGACTCTGCCCTTGCCAAGTGCCCCCTGATGCTTCAGCACCCTCCAGTCTGCAGCCCTTTGGTTTTGGGTGTAAGACTGAGATGAGCACAGATACATCCTGTTCTCAGGTGGGGACAAATCTGGGAGGCAGCCAGCTGGTGAAAAACACCCCAACCAAACTCCAAAATAAATCAGAAGAAATAAGATTTCCCAGTTTTTCTGTGTGGGAAAGGATGAAGACACGGCATGAGCACAGCTGGGAGCTGAGCAATGGGACAGCCCCAGTCGGTGCTTGGGAGGTGCAGGCCAGGAACTGCGGCCTTTAGTTTGTGTGAATGTCCCTTGCACCTGTAAACCACCATCATCTCTACCCAGGCAGCAACCAGGGACTTGTGATTCCAGAGGCACTGGAGTGGTTCCCTCCACCACTATTTAATTAAGGGTAGAGAAATCAGTGCTACCTCAGGTATGGAGACAGGCAGCAGGAAGGAATGGAACACGAAGCACAGCAGATTTGCACGGAGCAATTGTAATCACTTAGCATTTAATGCTGTAAAAAACCCATTAATTACCTGTAGCAATGAGTCACAATTATTTTAGATGCACTCAAGGGGAAAATTATACTAAATGACAAATTACAGGTGAATTTGTGCACCAGGGCAGAGCCATCGGGAGCCAGCTCCCGGCACACGGACAGCCTGAGCACACAGGGAGGGCTGGAGAGCACCTGGGGCTGGGGCAGGCACTGCTCGGGGGTCATGCACCTCTGCGTGTCTCAGTGCCCACTTTAGAGGGAAGCAGGACACACGTGCAAAGCCTTTCACAGGCACAGGAGAGGGCACCAGCTTGAACCTGCACACTGTATAAAATACCTCCAGTACAGGATGCTGGGCATGTCCTGCTCTGGACTGAGCTCTCTCATGCCACACCAGTGGAAGACCAGGACCTCCCAGGTTAGCTCTGGGAAAAGCAAACAGCAGAGAAGTGCTCAGTGGGAAAAATTCAATCAAATGCACCAGGTCTAAAACACGCTGGGCTCCACAGCCACGGTTGTGGCACACACAGAAGCCTCCCAAATCTGCAGCCACCCAGTAGAGAGGTGCAGAGTGGTTGTTCTGCTGTCTCCACTGCAGTCAACCATAGCCACCTGCCAGAAATGCCCTCCCTGGAGCCCTGGGGAAGGTGGGGTTTCTTTATTCCCATTATTTTATGTAATTGACACCCTTGCTCTGAGTCTGAGGATCTCAGGTTCTGCCACTTTGTGAGCCACCAGAAGTGCTGCTATGGAGTGCTCCTGTCCCCAGTGGCAGCCCCAGCAGCAGCCATCCCCGCTGCCTGTCCCTGCAGTTGGCTCTCACATGCACACTGTGCTTTTGCAGTGCGTGTGGGACAGCAGCAGCTCTTCCCCTGCCACTCAGCTCAAGACTTGCACACCTTCATTCTTCCTGCAGCCCAGACACCTGGCTGATCCCAGTGTCACCAGCAGAGCCTACAGAACCCAGCACTGGACTCGTGCTTGGCAGAGCACATCTCTAGCCCTGTATGGCACAGGTGAGTCCCCAGTGATCACCCCAGACCTGTTTGGGTTTATAGCAGGGGGCTTCCACTGATCTCCCACCCTGCACCGCACACCTTGCCTGTTCTCCCACCCCACCAGCCCTACTCTCATGCGTTGCCTGCCCAAAGGACCCTGGAGCAGCAGGTTTGCCTCAGGAACAGTGAACGTGGAGGGATCTGCCAGCCATCTGGCGTTCGGTCCATTTGTTTCACTCCCCCTCCATCCTCTGGGGACAGGACAACATCTGCTAATAAGCTGGCAGAGCTCAAGAGATGATGGATGGACCTGTCAAGGATACGCTAGCAGGGAACGAGCTGCTCCTCTCCCTCTCAAGTGGCTGCCTGGGAGCAGTGCTCTGCAGGTGGCCCTGGTGGGACCACCAAGGGCTGCTCCAGTGGGGCTGCAAATGCAAGCACTGCCCCCATGGCACTCCCTCTTGGCTCTGTCCTCAGCCCAGGAGGTTTGGGCACGGTGAGAGCATGGCTGAGAAGGTGACATGGGGCCGCTCTGTGACACTGGTGCCATCAACTGCCCCCCTTCCTGACCCTTCAACAGATCTGGGCATCCGCAAGCATCGGAAGAGCAGTCATGTATCTTCCTTTGGCCATGCTGGGAAGAGGTAGAGGTGGAAATAAAGGTGTCACAGCCACTGTGACAGCCAGAGACAGGCACCAGTCCCAGAGCCCCCCAGGCTGCACAAGCCAGCATAGAAAATCCCAGCTCCTTTCAATCCAGTTTCAGCATGATGCCTCCAATCTCAGCTCCCATATGACACAGACACTGAAACAGAAGCAGGTTATTCTCAGTCACGTCTTAAAATGAGGCACCTGCCTCATTGCCCAAAACCTTCAGTTTTAGCAGAGCTGTGCTCCCCTCTCCCTGCAATCCCAGGTCAGCCCAGGCTCTGGGCTGTTCAGCAGCCTGGAAGGAGTTTGGGGGTCTGGGTAGGCTGGTGCTCTCAGTAATCTCCTGGTCCTGAGGTCACACCTCGCCCCACAGCCCTGCTGGTGCTCACACACCCTCCTTGTGCTGCTTGTCCCTGCACTGCCTCAGCCCTGATCACCTCTGCCTCCTGAGCACCACATTAGCCTGTCCACAGCCCCACATCCACCTTGCAGCCCCTCTGCACAGCTCACAACTCTTCCCACCCCCAGTACAACCCATCACATCAGTACACACCCCTGAACTTGTCTTTTATCACCCCAGATTCCAGCTCACGTCACCTCCCTGCTGCTTGGCCCTTCTTCTCACAATTAACCCACTTCACACCTCATTGTACCCCTGAGTCTTTCAGAGGAGGGAACAGTAGAAGTTTTTTACCCATGAAGGCTTTGCAAAACCAGCAGAACCCTGTGCTTGTGGCTCTCAGCAAATGGCACACACAGCAAAGGACACCCTGCATCCTTCTTGGTAACACCCAGATTTCACTGCCACCAGGACAAGCTGTATTTAGGAGGATCCTGCCCTTCCAAGTGGAGTGATTCCACTTGTCGTGCTGGGAAAACTGACACCGTAGTTGTAGAGACTGGCTGCATCCCAAACTGGAAATCTGCATGATGCTGCCATAGAAAAATCAGCAGGTCTTAGAGTCACTGAATCACTTAGAATCAAACCTCTAGCCTTAGGATTCCAGAATCCCAGAACGGTTTGGTTTGGAAGGGACCTCAAAGATCATCCAGCTCCCCTGCCCTGCCTTGGGCAGGGACACCCTCCACTAGACCAGGTTACTCACATTCCCATTCAGCCTGATTTCAGTACTGTTGGACACACAACCTGCCTCTCTTCTGCTCTTCCCCACATCTTAAAAAATGAAAAAATAAAAGCAGGAAACACCCAAATCCCAGTTTGCTACGAGTGCTGCTCTGCTGCCTGGTGCAGACGTCCTTCTGTGGGAGTGGAGGTGATGCTGTGCAGACTTGTGTAGGTGAGACAGCCTGGCACGCTCGGAGCAAAGGCTTTTTTATAAAACTCATCCAGGGAAACGCTACAGCTTGCTGGAGTCAGATGGAAACAGGCAGCCTAGTGCCAGAATTAGAAAAAAGCTGTTTCCCAAACTCAGTCTTGTCAAAGAGTTTTAGACAGAAGTATCCAAAGCTTCTGAAAAAAGCCCACAGATTTCACCAAACCAAAACCAAACCCAGAAAACAGGGTCTGGAGGAAGGGATGGGGCCAAATGGGACACCCCTGAAGGTGACAGTGCTGGAGGTAACCCTGTGTCCCTGTTGTGAGGCATGAAAGAGGAAAGGACGCACTGAACACCAAGAAATTCATCCCATCCCTGGCAGGAGTGAGAATGCAGTCTGGGGGGCATGTGAGCCCTCTCAGCACATCCATATGGCTGTGGATTTGTAGAGGGGCTGAGCTGTAAAATGAGGGTGCCCAGACATCCCAGGGCGTGCACAGCCCTCGCCCCCGCACAGCTGAGCCCCACCAGCCTTTGGATCCCTTTCTGCTCCCTGGAGAAGTGTCAGCAGCAGCAGCTTGTTTTCAGAAGGGGAAGAAGACATCACACAAACAGTGACATGGGTGGCATCTGGAGCTCCTGCCAAGGGCAGAACAAGTTTCTGGCAGGGCCCTACTGCTCCGTGGGATGAGGAACATCTTCTCCATGCAAGGCAATCTCACCAAGCCTCCGAATATGCTGGTGGGGAATGTGAGAACCCTGCCTCCCACAGTGTTACACTATCCCCAGGGCTAGTACTGCTGCAAAATCCAAGTCTTTCCTGCACTGTGTCCAAACTCCCCCACAACAGCTTCCCAGGCACCTGCACACTGGAAATCCAGAGCCACAACCTGTGTTCACCACCTAAACACGGCCAAATTTTGTGGAAGAGTTCAAAATAAAAATCCCCAAACAAAAAAACCCCACATTCCCAAACTGGTGAATGTCTTTATCCATCACAGCCCAGCTGCTCTTCACCACTCCTCAGAGGGCCACAGAGACCTGCTAAGCACAAATAAAATTTAATTAATCCCCATCACTACGCTAAACTCCAGCTCAGTATCATTCTCACCCTTCATTTCTGTCAGTGCTGAAACACAGAAAACTCAGAGGAAAAGTGGCACACAATGAAATATTCAGCCAAGGACAAACCCCATGTTGTTGTGTTGGTGGGACACGGTGGTGCTCTGCAGGCACCTCCATCCTTTTTGTTTGTTCCTTAGCAGAGAAATAAATAAATGGGTTTAGGTGCTGGGGTGCACCTTTGTTTTGTTTTCCAAGTAAAAGCAATTAGCCATTGGATTTTAGAGGAGGGAGTGATGTTGGAGATCCTGGGATCACCCTGTCCTGCCTCCTGCCCTCTCCAGCCATCTCACTGGGCTGAATTAGCCTCACACACATAGCCCAGCACCCCTGGGGTCCAAGCCTAGCAGCCAGGTCTGAGACAGTGAGCTGGAGGCCCTGCTATGGGACAAATGCAAATCCAAGGATCCAACCCCAAGGCAGGATAAGCCTCTAGGGGAAGAAGTCTTTCCTAATGAAAAAGGAAAGAGAGCAGGTTCAGATGGCATGTTGGGAGAAATTCTTCCCTGGGAGGGCATTGAAGCCCTGGCACAGGGTGCCCAGAGAAGCTGTGGCTGCCCCTGGATCCCTGGCAGTGCCCAAGGCCAGGCTGGACGGGGCTTGGAGCAGCCTGGGACAGTGGAAGGTGTCCCTGCCCATGGCAGGGGGTAGAACAAGACGAGCTTTAAGGTCCCTTCCAGCCCAAACCTTTCTATGAATCTGCGTTCCCTAATAGTCACAGCTTATGTGTCTTGGAAAACAAACTGGTTTTTTCTTTCTTTCTTTTTTTTGGAGAGGATGCGGAGCTTTGGGATAACTGGGAGGTGACACAGTCTCACCAGCCAGTATTCCCTATGTTTTACAGAGCAGCTGGTGGCCCTACAAACCACAATGAAAATCTTGTGAGTCATCAACTTTTTTTGATTCCATTGTCTGGCATCACAGAGAGGACTTTTGCATAACTCCCACAGCACCACTTTGGAACGGTTTCTGCTCCTGCCCTTGGAAGCTCTGACTTGGTACACTCACAGCAGAACGCCTCTGGTGGGGACACCCAGAGCTTTGATGCCACCAGCTCTGAGTGTGACAGCCTGGTACCCAGACAGCAGGCACAGGATGCTGCAAGCGGGTATGGCTGTGGCTTGGGCCTGCCATGTGTGTGCTGGGACTTGCACAGATATTCCTCCTGAAATCCACACCAAGAAAAGTGAAACACCTCCCAGGATGCTTGCTTGGAGCTGCAGTAACAGGGTTTTCTCATAGAATCATGGAATCACCAAATGGTTTGGACTGGAAGGGACCTTAAAGCCCATCTCATTCCACCTGTGGCAGGGACACCTTCCACTAGACCAGGTTGCTCCAAGCCCCATCCAGTGGCTTCACCTGGAACATTTTCCCCCAGGTGTTTCTAGGGCTTTCCCTGCCCCTGTGCCAGGCTGTGCCCCCAGCACAGTACATTTCCCTCCTCTCACACAGCTCTGCTCCCCCCTTGCCCCACCAGCTGTGGGACTTTCTTCATAAATGCCCATGGATACAAAACTGTATTCACAAGCACATAATTACCAAGCTGGGTATTTTCTCCTCTTAATTAGAAATGCCGTGGTGCTTTAATTGCTTGATTAAAGTTGCCCACAAGGAAGGTTTAAGGTACATTAAATCTGCTGATTGGTTCATCATCATGAATCCCACCAACTGGAAAAAATTAACTGGTTTCCAGATTGCTAACCAGACTCTCCAGACCCATTCCCACCAGCTATGTCCCACAGGAGGCACGAGAGAGCCCAGCAGTCCTTCATCTATTCCCACCTCTCCTTCTCTTTGGGGCTGGAGGGGAAAGGGTCCCAGCAGGGGCAGTGTCACTCTCTTCTCTTGTCCCGAGGAAAAAGGCCATTTTTTGGCTGAAGCAGCTGGTTAGCTGAAGTCTAACCCAGGGCCAGACCCTCGTTCAGCCACACACAGCAGACCTGAGTTTGGTGGCTGTTCTCCCTCAGGCTACAAACACCCATCCTCGTGTGCACATGGGCTGCTGGAGCAGGAATTAGGAATTGCTCAGTTCCTGCTCCCTCATCACTGTTTTCCATCTAAAGGAAACAGCCAAGCTGAAGGTCCCAAGAACAGCAGAGAGAAAGCAGCCAGAGCAATCAGAACACCCAGAGGATAAGATGCCTGTTCCCAAACTTCAGACAGAAATGTCTGAGCAGCTCTGAAAGCCATGGATATTCAACAAAGAAGCTCTTTAGGAGTGGCATTTCTGCCTAAGGCTCGTCCACCCACTCTGACAACAAGGAAGAGGGCCCATCCTCTTTTCCACTTGTTTATTAAAGAAAATCCTTCCTGGGGGATTCTGTGCTCCTGGGGGTCCCCAAGGCTGCATGCTGGATGGGTTTGTGTCAGCTCCCAGAGAGCAGCACCATGATCCATAGGCATGGCACTGTAGGTGGTGCTCCAAACCAACTCCCTCTGCGTGTACAACCTGTGAGCAGCTGAACAGATTTTAGCCCAACTTGAAGTTTTGCTCACTGATAGCTGGTGAGAGATGCAGCCCAAGAAATAATTCAGACCTGACTCAAAAGGGGGACCCTGATGCAAGGACCATGAGTTTACATGGTCCAAGGACCAAGGTCTATCCACCAAGGACCAATACAACAACCCAAGATCTTGGTGTCCCAGGAGCCTGGCAGCCCTCCCCAAAGAGGGGCTGGCTGGGGCTGGTAGGAGGGATGTGGTTGAAGAGCCAGTGTCCTCACCTGCCTGAGCCTCCGTGTCCACCTCTCCATCCATCCACCCACGGGACAGGGTACTCATGTCCCAGCTCTCAGCCTTTGGGGAGGTGGGTTATGGGCCCTTCCCTGCCCACAGAAGCACAACCAGGCTCCCCTTTCCCATCCCTCTAATTGCACTGACCTTATTGAAATGGGTCTCTATTTGTCCTGCACAGCAGCTGCATATCAATAAGGTGAATTATGCTGATTGTCTCCTTATCTGATAAATTGCTGGGACAGATCCTTTTCCCTCCTGCTCTTGCTTATTCTGCTGTTTAGGCAGAGCAGTTGCTATTTGCTGTGTGTAAGAGATGTTAATGTGTCGTGTGTGGACTGATGCATTTCAAGGAGGAAAGAGCAGCACGTCCGAGGCTGTGGGTGAGGGGGTGAGGGAAGAAAAGTCCTTCAGAACCGTGAAAACAGAGGGGAAAAACAAATGGGCTGTGCTGTCCCAGGAGGAGTTTCATCCTTGAGGTGGCTGTGGGACAAGATGCTGTGGGACTAAATGCTGGGAGTGTTAGGAGCTGGCAGACCCCAGGATGCCATCAACAGATGTGGGAATTTCTGCTCAAATCCCATTCCTGCCCAGTAAGGTACTGTAGCACACGTTCCCAGTCCCAGCTGGAGAAGGGGGTTGTCTGGAGAGGAACCTGGCAGGGGCATTGGGCACAGATGCGGGGACAAACGTCTGGTGTGTGGGGGCTGTGACACATCTGATGCCAAGCCAGCTGGCATCCTCAGATGGTCCTGATCCCAGTGCCCCTGTGCTGAGATCTGGTCCCCTCAATCCCATGGAAACTGCTCCTCACATTCTTATGGCAAACAGCAGGACATCAAAAAAGGTGAAACCTGTGGATCCTGCTGGGATGAGTGCAGGAGTCAGAGATCCCAGCCACCACCCTCCTGCTCCAAAAAAGGGCAGCGAAAGATCCAACATGACAGACGACAGCAAAGCCCTATCCCAAGTGTCCAAGGCCAGACTGGACGGGGCTTGGAGCAACCACGTCAAGTGGAGCCCCATGGCAGGGGATGGAATGGGATGAACTTTAAGATCCCTTTCAACCCAAACCAGTCTGGGATTCTACGACTCTGTAATGGGGATGAGAGGCAAAGAAGTTCCCCATCTTCCTACACATCTTTTACCATGCCCCACCTCACCCTTTCCTTCCCAGGTCTGGCACTACCTTCCTTCTCCTCTGAAGAGCTGGGAATAGCTCTGGCTATGGTCTGGTTTCCTGAACTGTCTTCCATCACTCTGGCAGGCCCTTAGAAAAATGAATGTTAAAGAGGAGGGGGAGAAACCTCCACTGTTCAAATATCTTTAGCTTTGACAAATAAGGCGTCCGGCTGTGAAAGGCAGAAGGAAATTAATTTGGAATCACATTTTAAACACTGCCGTAGAGGCAAAGTATCTTCTCTCTAATTTCTTCCCCTCCACACTCCCCTCCCTAAGCAAAAAATGAATTTCTCTGATATTTATAGAAAGATTATTAGGGCCACAAGGAGTGATTTATATCATCTCATCCCTGTGACCGAGAATGAAAAATTGCTGGGGTGACAGCCACTGGAATCCTGCTTTTGTCCGCCTGACAATTAAAACGGCTAATTTCCAACTCCAACAGATACATCGGGGCTATAAATCATCCCCGAAAGGCACTTTTCAGCCTGAAAAATGAACTCTGCCCCAATCAGGCACAAGATCAGAGATTTGCATCTGTTTGCCTTCATGTGTAAATATATGTCCTGCTGCCCCACCAAAGGAGATGCAGGCAAGGAGGTGCTGCCCCTGTTCACTCGATGCTGGGTCATCAAACTGTGCTGGAGCCAGAAAAATGGGACAGGGAAGGCAGGAGGGTGAGACAATGCTGAGGTCAGAGAAAGTCCAGCGACATTTCTGTCCTGTTCCTGACGCCACAAGGCTTGGAGAGTTTCACCAGAGAGCATTGCTGGGACTGAGTCCACCTGCAGGGCCAGCTGGGGACACATGCTGGACCACGCTTCCTCCTGTGCCATGCCTGTGGTAGGAGCAATCCCACCAGAAATGAGCAGGAGGGCAGAGAAGGGGCTCTCTCACAGCTGTGCTGCCAGGAGAGAGCAGACCTGTCCGAGGAACCACAAGAAAATGAGGCAGGCAGAGCCCAGCACCAACACCACGGCCTCACTCAGCCTCCTGCCTTTGGGGTGGGGATGTCCTGCGGCAGAGTGTGCAGTACAGGACTGCTCGAGGGGAATACAAGGAAGGGCTGTTTGGTCCACCTGAGCCAACTTGCAGCTCGTTGCATTGGTGGGGCTGGCACAGCCAGCCAGGAGGCCCATGCCAGTGCCCCCTCCTGCAGTAGCACATGCCTGGCCCCACATATATCTTGCGCCCGCTCTTTAACATGCTGGAAGACCTTTTCTGAGTTATTAGATCTATCCCAGGATAACTTTCAAATCGACTGTCACAGACAGGAGGAGTTTCAGATAAAAGCATTTATTCTGCCCATCCTTCCCACTCTGTAGCTGGAGACCTGCAGGAGCCAGCGTGGGTCCCAGCAGCCCCTGGATCCATTCCAGTCCAGTGTCGGACATCCTAACCTTGAGTCAAGTCTCCCTAAGACAAATGTTCCACCTGACGTTTCCTCACTTGACAGAACTCAAACAAAGGCCCCGCACTCGTATTTGTGCTGCTCCCCCTCACCATGTCCCATGAAGAAACAGAGAGCAAACAAATCTGTGTGGAGGGCTCTCCCAGGGAGCCTGTGCTCTGTACACACACATCCCTGTGCCTGCTGCTGGTCACCCCACTTCCTTATCACAGTTTGTTCAGTCAGCAGCTCAAAGCTGCCCAGCAGCACTGCGGGCCCCTGGGAAGGCTCCCCACACCCCCGGACGAGGGGCTCTGCAGCAGCCCCAGGAGGTGAGGGATGGACACAGTGACCTTGTTCCGTGAAAGCTCAGTGTTTTCCTTTTTGATTTTCTCCCTTTTAAACCCCTGCCAGCAGTGGACGTTTTGGAGAGGCCAAGTAGTGCCTTGCCAGAGCACACCAGAGTTCTCAGCACCAGGCAGAGCTGCTGGGGGCACTGAGCTGGGATCTCTGGGCCAGTGATCCACGGTAGGGAAAGATGGAGCCAGAGCAGCCCCTGTCCTGCTGCCAGCCAGTCCCCATCCCAAAGCCATGCCCCGTGCACCAAGACCTGTCAGAGCCACAGGAACTCCCAGGGAGTTTGCCAGTGGTACCAGCCACACATTTTGGAAGCATGAAGCCAGCCAGCAAAGGCATGGACAACCCTGGGCCTCCACAGAGACTGGATGTCCCAGTTTCTGTGAGCAGGCTTCTGTCCTCAGCCCTTCCCCAAAGAGGCAAGAGCCCCTTGCAGCCACCCCTCCCCTTGCAGGCACTGCAGGCAAGAAGTAGGGACTCACCCATGCAGGAATCCCGCTGCTCTTCATAGCCAGCACTGCACACACACTTGCCGATGGGCACCAACCACTCTCCCTCGGCACTGCAGTACATTTTGGGGGTGTCCCTCTCCTCCGAATGGCCCACGCATTCTCCCCGCACTTCCACCAAGGAGGACGAGTCTGCCCCAGTCACAGCCTCTGAGAAGGATGCCAAGTTCCTCACTGTAGCTGGGCACTTCTTGTAGTACACCCGCACCGAGACGATGGCAATGCAGGCACCTATGTCCTGGAAGGCCAGGTAGAAGCCCCTCTTGCTCAGCGGCCCCACGCCCCGCACCTCTGTGTTCAGCTTCAGGCGCCGCACGCCCAGGTCCACGTTGGTGAAGCTCTCATCTGCTGCGATCGTGTCGATCTTCAGGAACTGGCTCTCCCGGGTGCTGGTGCCCAGGTCCCGGTCAGACTCCATGTAGTAGAGGTTGAAGGTCTCCTTGCAGGTGCCCAGCACACCCGGCATGCTGTTACAGTCCCTCAGTGTGAATTTGATCTCTGCATAGACCCTCCGTGCTCCATCCCGCTGGACCCAGTTGGTCCGGAGCCAGTTGTTCTGGTTGGGGGTCATGACGTTACAGACCTGGTAGGTGTGGATGGGGCTGAAAAACTCATCCATTTCATTGATCGAATCCCACTGCGGGACAAAGAAAACAGGTCACTGCAGATGTCCCCAACCCCGGGGGAGCAGGGAGCGTGCAGGAGTGTACGCCATCTCCCACCCCTCTGCTCCTGTGTCTGGGTGGGAGGTCACAGGGCAAAGGGAAATGAGGAGCAGTCATTAGCCGCACTAATTTGGGCAGTGACACCCGGTTGCAGCGCAGTGGGAGGTGCAGCCCTGCTTGCAGATGGGAGCACTTGCTGATGTCCTGGCAGAAGCTGATGGCAGTGTGTGTTTGGGAGGGCTCCAAACCCTCCAGGTCATGTCTGTGAGTCCCTTTCCTTGGTGCTCAGCCTGTCATTTGCAGCAGCAGCAGGAACCACCTGCATGGTGCTCACCTGGGTCTCCTCTGGCTCACACACTGTCCATGCACAAACTAAACTGGGCGCTTTCCATCTGGAGAAGGAGTTTCAGGGTGGATACCAGAGGGTGAAGGGGAACCATGTACTGAGCACAGGACTGTCAGCAAGAAATGTGGGCCCATGGGGGCTCAGAGGTCCCTTCTTCCCTGCAAGGTGATGCCAAGTGTGGCTCCTTGGTGTGAGCCCACAGTGCCCAACCCAGCTGAGAGGCTGGATCAGGGCTGGCTCTGGGAACCTGGATGTTCATGGCTTGACAGCTCAGGGGTGAAAATTCCGTATACCAATGGCTGCAGGGTGAGCCTGGGGAGGAGATGCTGGCAAAAGCAGGTTGCAGCAAGCAGGGTTGCAATGGAGGGTGGTCTGGGTGAGTTTAGAGGGACAGGGGCATGGGTGTCACATGAGGGAGGGATGCTAAGTGGGTTTAAGTGATAAGAAGTGAAAAGTGATATTTTGGATATGAGTTCTATAGGTGAGGGACAAGTAGAACTCAGCTGTTGGGGGCTACATGACACTTCTGAGGGCTCAGTCTTGCCTTGTGTCTCCCTCTCCACTCTCACCAAATGCCTCACCAGGACTCATAGACCTGCGCTGTGCTGGGGGCTTCCCACCACCTCTTCTGCTCACATTTCTGCTCAAACCAGGTACTCCAATCACACCCTGATGGACGGGTCTGGGACCCCTGAATTCTTATGAAAGAAGGGGAGGAGGAAGAGGAGCAGAGGAGAACTTCAAACCATCTGGCTTTTCCGTAAACTTAGAAAGAGGCTTTGAAGTCCCACCCCCATGCCCAAGTCCCGCCGTAAGGGACAGCCCCAGATGCAGCGCTGCAGAAACTGGGGAAGGCACTGACACTCCTGTTCCTCTGCCTTCCAAATCCTCACTGCCTTCTTCACCACAGCCTCAGCATTGCCCTCCTGCACCTTCCTGGCATCCTGGCTCTGCCTGGAAGCTGGCAGGGAGCAGCCTCCACCTCGGCACCTGTGTGTACCCAGCTGTCTGTGGGGGTTGGGAGAGCCAAGTAAATCTACAGCCGTGCTGGGCAGAGCAGGAAAACAAATCTTTTAGGCAGCATTATACACTAAAATAAACCTCTAGGCTTGCTCTGGCAGGGCAAAAATGGTGTTTTCTTATGCGAGTGGCACTTGTGTTTCATTAGACACAAAACCAACAGCAGTCCCGAGAGAAGGATGCTCAGCTCAAAGGGGGTGAGCCTGCAGCCTTCACCCCAGTGATGTGGGAGTGGACAAGGATGCAGATCCCGGGAACAGGCACGCAGCAGCCTCACTGTGTGGCTGCCAGCAGTGCAGAGGCAGGGCACAGCTAGGAGAGGGCAGCACACCTCGAGAGCATGAGAGATACAGGAAAGTAGTATCAGTGACACTTGTAAGACAGCCCACTCCCTTCTCCCCTCTCCAATGGGAATGTCCTTCCTCATTTGACCTCCCTGACCTGCTGCTCCTGGGGAGGTGTTGTGGTGCCTTCTGCTCGTGTGAGGGTGATCAGAGCAGTCACTGCAGCCATGTACATCTTCAATTCTCTCCAGTATCTCCAGTTTTCTCCTGCATTTAGGAGAAAACTCTGCTGCTCTGTCCTAAAGAGCTTAAAGCAACCTGGAAAAGGCAGCAGCTCCAGGTGCAAACAACAATGGAAGTTCATTTTAAGGGGAATAAGCTAGCAAAGGGGATCAAAGTCAAGCCACTCCCAGGAAAGAAAAGTGTTTGTGATGCATTTAAATAAATTGTCTCGAATTCCAGAACTGCCCAGGTTTGTCCTGGGATCACTGGGAACATGCCCTGCACTCCAGTGCTCAGGTGGACAACATGGAAAGGGGCCAGGCTATGGGTATGCTTGGCTGGAGGGATGAGAGCAGCACCCCTCAGCTTCCCAAGCCCAGAAATGAGCCTGTCGAAGGTGCTGTGACACCCAGGACACCATCCTGCCGCTTGGTCAGGGGGCACAGGGGTGCTGGGCAGTGTATGCAGCACCAGGCACGGCCCAGCCCCTCCAGAGCTGTAGAGCAGAGAGCTCCCCGCTCCCACACCCTCTTGTGCTCACGCTGCTGCGGCGCTTCCGAGGGGGTGGAAGTCACTGTCGAAATTAATCGAGCACAAATTAACACAACATCTGTTTCCTGTCTTTTCCCTGCCGAGTTTCCCAGGGGAAGTGAAGCAGAGCAGTGCACGGGAGGAGGCGCACGGGGTGAGGGCAGAGCTGTGGGGGTGAGCAGGGGTGTCCCCCACGATGCACAGCCAGCTCCCCTCGGCATCACCTGTGGGGTCAGGGCTCTCCACGAGGGTCTGGCAAGGGAAAGATGAGGTTAGTGTGCACACCAAAATGCTTTGGTTGCAGCTCATCTGGTTGGTTTTGGTCTCCAGACACTCATTTCTCTCCCAAATTTGGCAGAGGAGCTGGCGCTCACTACTGCTGTGTCTCCACACGCTTGTGGCACTGCCAGAGCTGGCAGCATCCTCCCCTTTGGCAGAGCAGGAGGTAAGTGCCCGCCTTCCAGCACCAGCACCAGTCGGTATCAGCCACACCTCCACCCCCAGGGGTGAATTTGGAGAGTTTGCATTTGCACCATCACTCTTTCAAACTTGGTGCTTTTTTGCACAGCAGCTGTGCTGACAGTTCTGTTCCGGGGTCCCTTGGGATCCCAGTCTGAGACCAGCCCAAAGCATCACACTTGGCCTGCAGGGAAGTGCTCTAAGAACAGTGCAGGCAGGCTCCCTGAGCTCGTGGCTCAGATGCTGCAGATTCATCATCCCAGCGTGTCACAAGGCAACCGAAGTCACATAGGCCCTCCCAGGACTTGCAGGGCATTTGGGATCACAGAATCTGAGAATGCTTTGGGCTGGAAGGGACCATCTTGTTCCAACCTCCTGCTATGGGCAGGGACACCTTCCACTGTCCCAGGCTGCTCCAAGTCCCATCCAACCTGGCCTTGGACCCTGCCAGGGATCCAGGGGCAGCCACAGCTGCTCTGGGCACCCTGTGCCAGGGCCTCCCCACCCTCACAGGGAACAATTCCTTCCCAATATCCAATCTGAATATACCCTCCTTCAGCTTAAAGCCATTCCCCCTTATTCTATCACAGCTTAACCTTGCAAAAAGTCCCTCTCCAACCTTCCCATAGGCCCTTTTAGGTACCAGAAGGGGGATGGAAGGACCTGCTTCAGGAATCCCCATGACTGGAGGGGTTTTTCCGTTTCACCTTAGTTCCAGGCTCTGTGGGCAGGGGGGACATCTGTGACACTGGGTACCACTGGTTCAAGAGCGCAGGCACTGCGCACGCCCCAGGCACTGCTGGCTCTAAGTTCATGGGCTGAAGTGGTTTTATGAACCAAAGCTCAGCTCGGCCCCACCAGTGTGATAAGATCCCCCAGCGAGACAGAAATGAGGACATCATAATTAACGTGGTGAGCGCACGTGCTGGGGGATGATGTGATTGCATCTGCATTCAGGAGTTTGCCTAATAGTTTAAATTAAAGTCAACACCAGTTATAAAAAATTTGCCAGATTATGAAAGGCAAGAGATGCAAACACCAGATATCTGGGCAGCTGAGTAAGGTCTTATAAGTCTCCCAGGGCCTGTGGGGCACAGCAGAGGAGAAGGAGGAGGAGGAGGAGGAGAGACTGTGTCCCCCTGGAGCAGCAGACCAGCCTCCCACCATCCTTGCAGTGCAAAGGAATGAGTGTCCTGGGACAGCTTCCAGGAGGAATGCCAGGTCTGCCTGGCATAGCAAAGCTTTTGTGGCCACTGAGATATCCAACACTTTCCTTCCCAGCATGCCATGGCACCTCCTCGCACCATTGTCACTGGGAGAGGAAAAAAAGAGAAGGCTGTTATTGCAGCTATAAATCATTAGATGGGAGGCCTTAATGGAGATAATCCCCATGAAATCAGTCACTGCTGTGGCTAAGGAGGGATTTGTCAGGCAGTTAACTACCCTGAGCTTCACTGCAGGTGATTAACTCCTGGTAGAGACCAGCATCTGGGGAATTAGCAATAACCCAGCATTTACTGAACAAGCACTGGGAGATGAGCTTTTATCTCAATTACCAGTCTAAATCTTTATTTTCCAATGTTCCATTCCTACACTTTTTTTTTTTCCCCAAAGAAAATTAATTTCACCACAGCTTGAGCTGTAACTTGCTGGTATTCCTGGATCCAGGTAGAGGCTCCAGCTTAGAAGAGAAACCTAAGAAATACAACAAGGACATCAAAGTGAGGGAGAGCAGACCCATGGCCTAGGCACATGGGAGAGCCCAAATATCTCTCGGTGGTCTGAGTAGAAGAGATGAACCTGAAGGGGGTGGAATATCAAGTACATAGCCCAGCTCGGACTGGGGATGGGGTTTTACAGGGTGGGCTTGGGGCAAAGGGAGACCCTGCTCCATGGCAGATGGGGCTCATCCAAGCCATGAACTTGCTATTGGCTGAAGGACCAGACCCAGGTAAAAAGAGTCCCCTGGTGTGCAGGCACGGCTCTGCAAATAACTCAGTCCCAGGGCTGAAATCCCCATTCCTGGTGCACAAATACTGCTGGGAGACCATCCTGTGGCCATGTCCGTGCTTTCAGCTGGGGGTTCCAGCAGACCTGGTGCCTTTCTGACAGTGTTCTCTCTGGGTACTGTAGGATGGAGGAGGAGCACCCTTGGCCAGTTGTGCCCAGGGGCCTCAGGATAAATCCCTTTCTGAGCAGCCAAGGGGCAGGGATGGGGAGCTGCAAACCTCTCTGAAGGTCTTCCCTGGTGTTCCCACCAGCAAAGCCAACATGGAGCATGCCAGGTAGGGTTGCTAGGGACTGTACAGGGCCCGGAATTGGACTCGACAACCCTTGTGGGTCCTTCCAGCTCAGGACATTCCATGACTGTGATAGATGTTGGGGCAGCTGCCTGGGTGGCAATGCCCAGCAGCTCCCTGGGCTGACCCCAGCCCCTGCAGCAAGGGGGACGCTGTGGAGCCGCCACAGGACGTGCTGGTGGGGGCAGATGGGGAGGTCGTGGGCAGCACGGGGGGCCTTTCTCCAGCACTCAAGGTGCTCCCATTCTAATTAGCTTTTGCAAGGCATCATTCAAGCTCCTTAGATACCCTGTGTCTGAACAAAATCATTTCCTGTTTGACTTTGTAAATCAAAGTAGACGATACAATAATTATTAATAATATGTTGACTTATCTCATCAGTGTTTTAATTAGTCAGTAGAAAGGCAATTTGCAAAGGGGCCGACCAGGCTGCCTCTGATCCAGCAGGTCACGTGCCGAGCAAGGAAAGGGGAGAGAAGGGCACTGGGGCACTGGGGCGTTTTGCTGGGGAGAACTGGGATGCAGGAGGCATGGCAAGGGAAGGGGTTGACCACACTGATAAGAGTTTAATTTTCATTGCAAGGGGAATTGTTCTGGGAAAAGAGCGAACTGCAAAGCTCCTGGGAGCCCTTTGAAGTTATAATTGAGAGGAACCGCAGCCTGCGGGACAGGGATGCTCCCGGTGACCCTTCCGCTTCCTGCACGTGTCTCTGGGGTGGAGGTGAGGGGGGGGATGCAATTAAACCCCTGAGCAGCAATTACAGCCAATTACCCCTCAGTTAATTGTCTGGCAAGAGAAAATGTCAAAACAGGCCAGGCATGGCTCCCTGATGGCCTGACACTCCCCAGGGCCCACGGCACTGCTGACCCTCACCCTGCCCATTGCTCCCAGTTCCTGCTCCTCTGCCCTTGCTGGCCATGGCAAAGCCAGAGAGGGAAGTAACCTTCCAGTGAGGCAAGATCACCTTGCCCACAGGTGCAATGAAAACATCAGGACTTTGCAAGTGGTACCCATCCAGTTTTGCAGTGCTGATGCTTTGGACTGTTGCCCTGGCTGTGCAGACAGCTCTGGGATCTCCCAGTCAGAGGAAGAAGCCTCTGAGGCTGCTGCCTTTCCTCCGGATCCCCAGGTGTGCCAGGACCTGCAGGGGCTGGAACAGCAAGCCATAAGGCACCAGGCAGTGAGCTAGCAGACACAAGTCTCCTTCGGAAGCTCCTCAGGCTGGGACTAGGACTCTGTGCTGCTTAGTGCCATGAAAAGATCCAGCTAGAGCTACCAACCTCCTACTGTCACCCATGTGGTGGTCCTGGGGGGAATGGAGATGAGGGTAAAGCAAAACAAACATGACTTCAGCCAGCAGTGCTGTCCCTGGGCAGGAGGATGCTTTGTCTGCCCACGGATGGAGCAGATACACTGTGGGGAAATCCTGCACCCTCCAGCACCAAGTGCACGCTCCAACTATGGCCCAGGCAGGCAAGCTGGCAGGCAGCAGGGATGGGGGGGCACTGCCACCAATCTTTCAGCCAGAGTATCTAAATTAAGGAAATGGCAGCAAAAATAAATTACCTCACTGAAAATCTGGCTTCACAGCACAGTGCCTCTATACAACCTCAGCCCAGGCCTTCCAAAGCCATAGCACGGGGCAGTGGGCAGGGACAGCCCCAGGAACACCCAAAGCACCGGGCACAGATGGTGACCAGCAAACGGAGTCCCTTTCTTAGAGCAAGGATCACACCAGATCTCCCCCACCTGAGCCTGAACTGCACTGTAGGGGCTGCTCAGGAGGCGTCTGCTCAGAGCCAAACCATTGACACGGAGAGCGAGTATTCTACCCCAGCTTCCCTGAGACACCAGCACCCTAATCCATCTTCTGGTGGATCCAGCAAGCAGATCCAAGGGCAAATTTACTACTCAGAAAGGACCTGGAGCTGAAGGACCAGCAGGGAGGTAAAGGAATGAGATGCTCTTTCCAGATGATGTGAAACAATGGCCCCTGGAGGAAGAACCATAGTCCAGACAAGTGTTTAGAGGAGCCATTAAAATTTCCAGCTGGAAAAAGATATGTAAAGTTGTGGGTGTTCAAGACGGTTTCCACACAGGTGTGTGGTCATCCTGTCAGTAACAGAGCCACAATTTGGGCAAAAGCACAGGGTAAGCGCACAGTGGAGTTACCCCATGACTGACTGAGATCCTGGAGGACTCAGCAGCATGGCCAAGAGGTGGCTCTAGTGTTGGGTGTTACACAGCACCCAATGTTGTGAGCCTTTTTGGTCTTCTTTTACTTTTTTGGCATACAGTATTATAATTTCTTTTTATTCTTTATTATATTTATTATTTACTCTTTATTTCATTTACTTATAATTTTATTTAATTATGTATAATTTAATTTATTATGTGTATTATTTATTATATAATTATTTATTTTTAGCAAACATCACTAATAAGGTGGAGAATTCAGATGTATTAGTGTTCAAGAGCTGCTGCTGAAGGACTGCTGGACATCTGCTGTAGAGAGCCCTGAGAGCCAGCCCCAGCCCCTGCGGTCACCTGACAGTCACACCTGACAGTCCAAATAGGTTGGGGCTCTGGATTCATCCCTGGATTTGTGAATGTCCAGTACAGGATGCTGCACCTTAGCTGGCCAAGGAAGGCCCTGATGTGGGGAGAATGAGGCTCCTGTGGGCTCAGTCCTTTGTCTGCTTTGGGAGTGCAAGGCCCTGCCCAGCACGGCCGGCTCCCGTGGATTCATCCTCACCCGAGTCACCTCAGAGATGGGGTGATCCCACCTGCATTCCTGACAGGGAGCAAGGGCCTGGGCATGCGCTCATCCAGAAGGAGAGTCTTGGGCAGTCTGCAAGCAGTGGATGGTCTGACTATGGGGAGGAATTGCCTAGGGAGGGATGAAGGACAGAACACTGGATGTGGACAATGGAAAACAGCCCTGACTCCCAGAAAATCCCAGAAACATTCTCCCTTGCAGGGGAGCAGAGGAAGCCCTGGTCCCTGATTCCCTGAATATGCGTCAGGCTCCTCCAGGATGCCAGGATTTGGCAGCAGGGCTGGGAGGAGATGACAACTGAGTAGTGACAGGATAGTAGTGACAGCCAGGGGCAGCCATAAGGAGGACAACGTCTGCCTCATCCAGGCAGAGGCAGAAGCAGAAGCAGAAGCAGGTCCCCTGGCTGGAGACCAGAGCCAGGCAAACCCTCGATGGGTTTTTAACAGGGGGCCATTAACAGCATCGCCACAGGACCTGGAGGATTTATCAGCACCAGCAATTTTGCAGCCAAGGATGTTTTTTCCTCAAAGCTGGGCTGCTCTGAGATCTGAACGAATTGACAGGTCTGAAGGCCCGTATTTATGCAGGAGATCACATCACATTAGTTCCGCCGTCCCCTCTGACCTTGTACCTTTCAATCTCTTACATTCCCAGGATACTCATCATTGCAACAACTAACTGCTAAAATTAGAGCTGAGTTAACGATTTAATATATTTACATATATGATAAAGTCTGATAGAAATCTGATCATTGGTATTATTATGAATTCACCGTTCTGATCACTCCTGCTCAAGCAGTGCAGGGACTGAAAGTCTCAAGCAACAGATCAATGAAAATTATTAGAGGCCTGGGAAGATTTCTGTGGGAGGTAGAATTGAAAAGATTAGGACCGTTTAGTTCAGAGAGAGGATGAAAAAGAATGGACATGAAAAATCAACACAGCAGCAACAGCCAGGTAGGCACCCCAATTTTGCACATTTTGTGCCTGCAGAAAGCCCCACTGTGCCTTGCAGTTGGTCCTGCGGGTATTTATGGGATTGTTTCTGTTCGCTAAATGAACGAGCAAAATCCTTCCAGGCAGGTCACCCTGACATCTGAAACTCACTGTTTCCAAAAAGCTACTGTGGTGGGAAAACCTGGGCATGGAAATGCAAGTGAAGGGAGTGTGTGGAGAGGATCCAGCCAGTGGAGATGGCTGGCTCACGTGGGGGTCGCCACCCCACCATCCCTCCTGGACACGCCGCAGGCTTGTGAGTTCACATCCCCTTTCCCTCCCCTCCACAGGGGAGGCTCCCCTGCCTCTCTTGCCCAGTTCCCACAGAAACTCCTCAGATTACAGGTGGTTGGGAAGCTTCCTGGTCATTTGGGGCTGCTCCCCCTGATGCAGTGAGGAATGAGACGCTTCTTAGCATGTCTCAGCTCTTGAGTCCCCTCAAAGTTCAGGATCTGGTGGCAACCTGGTCCCTACCAGGGGACATGGAGGGTTAAATGGCATTTCCAAAATAGCTGCATCGCTCTGCCAGTCTGTCAGGCTGGCATTTTCCCAACAGACATGGTCTGCTTGTCTCATCAGCACTGACTTGGAGCTGAGATGTCCACTCCCTATTCATCCCCTGACCCCTGCCACAGCGATCCATGGTGACCCATCCCACTGGGGTCCCCCTGTGCCAACAGTCACTTCATACTTACCCCGTGCGAGGGATAAGTCATCCAGCCCCAGTCTCCCGGGATTGTTGATGTGTCTAGCAAGTTCACTGGAAAACACAGGAGCAAAAGCTGTGTTAGAAAGCTTGTCCCCACCCCCAAGGGCTGAGGAACAGAGCCACCATGAAGAAGCCCTCCTCACATGCCACTTCCTTGAAAATGCCCCCCACCCATCGATCTTTCACCAGGGACTGCCTGGCTGGATATGAGGCAGGTATGGGGTTTGGGGATGGCAACAAGCGATGCTCCCCAGAGCTGGGGGTTCAGGATAGAGTTGAGTCCTGTCCCAAGCACTGAGAGCTGTGTGACCTTTTGGAGGAGAGGAGGCTGCAAACAGCAGGTTGGAGGGAATGCAAAGCAAGGAAGGGCTGTGGAAACAAACTCCCAGCAGCAGGTTGTCCACCAGTCCCACCTTGGGCCAAGACTGATGGAACTGGAGCATCATTCCTCAACTGGACACTTCTCCTCTGGAAGCCCTTTAGGCTCAGCTCCCTCTCAGCATCACTGGTTTGAAGTCTGCACTCCAGCAGCTGCTGTAATTGCACACAGCAGTGCCCAGCTCCAGCACAAAAAGGCTCCCCATGGTCCTGGCTGACATCCCACTGGAGAAGCCCATCAAAGCCAACCCCTCCAAATCCCTGCCACCACCAGGAGCCTGGCTTAAAGAGGAGACAGAAGCAAACTGCAGGAAGAGGGGAGCAGATTGGGTGGGGGGAGAGGCAAGGATGCTTTCCAATGTGCTCAGGAGCTTCCTGTGGAAACCTGTGCAGTGGTAGCAGT
Source organism: Oreocharis arfaki (assembly GCA_013398015.1). Classification (NCBI taxonomy): domain Eukaryota; kingdom Metazoa; phylum Chordata; class Aves; order Passeriformes; family Paramythiidae; genus Oreocharis; species Oreocharis arfaki. Next base: position 171,240 of record VZRR01007585.1, read on the forward strand.
GGAGGAAAGCAGGATGCCATGGCACTGTTGCCTCTGAGCCATCTGAGCCCCATGCCCAGATCCCACAGCACCAGGCAGAGGAGAGCCTTGCCTTGCCTGATAATCCCAACTTGCTCAATACCTGGGGAAGGAGCCCAAGCCCCAGCTCCACGGTGCCAATCCAGAGGGATGGAGGCTTGGGAGAGGGTGCCAGCAAGGTGCCCTGACCCTTGGGAACAAGTGCAGTGGGCACCAGCGCCTCAATGCCTCAACACCCCTCAACATTACCAGGCTCCCACAGGGACCCCCAATGCCTCCAGCTTTCCCCGTTCCCTTTTTCCTGAAGCCACCCAGTGAGGTCAATGCCTCCAGAGGCTTCATCCTTGCTGGCTGCCTTTCCTCACCCTTGAGGAGCACCAAACTGGACCTGATGCACTTCGTCACGGCATCCCTCTGCAGCACCAGGGCTGAACTGGTCCCTGGGCTCGGGAGAGACGGTAGTCTTGTTGCCAGGACCAGCTTGTCACAGCAGGGACAGGGCATATCAGGACAGCGGCTCCAGTCCGGGCAGAGCCTGGGCTCAGCGTGAGGCTGGTCCCTGTAGCCCGAGGAACGGGTGCCACTTTCATTTACTATTACCAGGCAGGAAAGGAGAGGGGGGGAAGAGAGGAGCAGAGACGTGAGCTGGCTGTGAAACACCCAGACGTCATGCTCCTGACAGAGCAGATTAGGAGCTTTTGAGGCATTTATTAATGTTAGCAGAACAATTTAAAAGAATTTCCAGGGTTTCTTGTGTGGTTCCATTGGCCCAACAGCAGGCCAAGCCCCTCCACTCCCTGCACGGCACTGCTCCCACTGCTGAAGAGGCCCCTTGCCCTCAGCACGGAGTAATTACCTCGGAGATCTCAAATCCATTTTTATTTGTTATTGTTAATCTGAAGATTTTCTGCCTATTTTCCCTGGGTAATTCGCTCAGCAGGAGCCCAGGCTTGGGAGTTTCCCTGCTCACAGTGCAGGAGCACAGTCCCGGTGACCCTCAGCAGGCAGGTTGCAGGGAGGGGACAGCTTTCGCAGCCCCTCTCTCCCCCCCACCGTGGTTTCAGCACCCTCTTTCCCACGCTAGGATGCTCAGCAATGGCTGTGGCTGCCTTCCACTGCTCTGCAGGCAGCAGGAGGAGCCTGCATGGACTGGGGTCCAGCAGGAGCAGCATGTTGTGAGGAATGACACTGAGAGCACGTAGTGGAGTGTACCCCAGACTTGTCTGCCAACGGTGTGTGGGACCTGGAGCCAGCTTGCTACACCCCGTCCCACCACGATGACCATGTGGTCATCACCTAGCCTCACAGAAATGTCTTGACAACCTGAAGGAGTCACCTCCTTTCGGTTGCTTTGGTTCCCAGACAACCTACGCCAGCTTGCATCCCTGCATCCCACCCATGGTCAGATTCCTCTTTGTAGGAAGAGGGATAAGTTATTTCTTTTATTCCCTCAATTCAGCCAAGTGCACAGAGCCCTGCATTTTAAGCCCACACAGCGGGCACTGCACAAAAACAAAGGCATTGCGCGTCCAAGAGCGCCTGTTAACTCATGGGATAGCACACACAGTGTCCAGCCAGCAGCACTGCTACATGCTCCGATATGGGGACACCAACATTCTCCCAAACCCCAACCGGTTACAGCCCAGGTTACAGGCCAGCTCTGAAGGGAACCCGCCACACCTCATGCGACAAGTGCCTGTCCAGCCCCGTGCAGGTGAGCTCCCGGCCGTGCTGCTTCCCCAGGGGTGATGCTCAGAGCCCGCCCTCAATGCCGCAGGGTGAGCAAGACCACCACAAAGGACCCCTTTCAGCTGAAACATTTTTTCAGAAAATGTGCCGCTTTGGGAGACCTCTCTCCTACAGCTGGGCAATTCTGTTTGATGTTATGGACTGTCTGCACGTATCAGTCTCAAATCGCGAGCTCCATTTTGTTTTCCTTAGCACCATTTTGTCGTTTCCCTATTCTGTGCCTTGGCCTTGCCTCGGCGTATTGAGCCAAAACACCAGGAGGTGTCAGGGGAAATTCTCGCCCTGGTGAAAAAGCTGTCAAGCCTGATTGCCTGTTCAAATGGAAGCACCTAGGAGCGAGCAGGTCGCTTCCCAGCACAACTGGGGTCTGCAGACAGACCCTCACGTAAGGCAGACCCTCTTGCTGCATAAAGTTGCATCGTGTAATGGTGCATGAGTAGTGTACATCACAGCCTCATAGATACAGACTAGGCAGGAGTAAAAGTGTGTGAATCAGCATATGATGTATGTGTATATTGTATTTATACCTATATCTCTATTTTTGGATCTATATCTGCATCCATTTCCATATCCAGATCTACCAAATTCTAAACCCTGCTTGGGATGAGTGAGGGAGCTGAGACTGGGACTAGCATCCAAAGGATGTGCATTTTTCTTGGGACCATATATCTCTTGTCATGTATCTATATCTGTGTCTGAATATCTGTGTCTGTATATATCTTATATATATATATATTTATATCAATATCTATATTTATCTGTATCATCTATATCTATATCTATATCTATATCTATATCTACACTATATCTATATCCTCTATAAAGAGTGAGTGCTTAGCTACCCTTCCCAACGCTTGCGCTGGTGGCCACAGCTCCTGCAGGGATGTATTGCATCCCTACAAACAGGCGTGCAGGCGCCTTGGGGTCTCACATCCAAGCACCCCGGGCTCAGGAATGGGCTCGTGGTATTTAGGGAGCCTGTGCATCCTCAGCCCACCCCAGGTTCATGGGGAGTGGTGGAACAAGCCTGGGGGTGACATACTGGTGGATGTGCTGAGCCCCAGCCTCTGGAAGAGCAGTGGGGGACCAAAGAGGGCTCTGAGCACCCTCGCTAATTGTTAACCCACTGCAGTCCTCCCTCTAATTATTCCACCATCTCCCTCTTAGGCAGAGGCTTTGTAGCACAGGCGTGGGGAGGAAGGGTCAGTGGGAGCAGCCCTGTTCCCTTGGGCTTCAGTTACTCTCCATCACAACTTCAAAGGCCTCCCAAGATTCACAGCAAGGCTCGCCCCCATGCAACAACGCCTTTTGCATCAATAATTAAACTCTTATCAGCGCAGTTTGGCTGCTCCCCACTACCCAAAGACCAGCAGACTCAGCTCCACAACCACAGCAGGTCTGCACACCCCACACTGTCCCCACAGCCCCAGCCCCTCTTCATGGGGGAATGATACAGGGAGGGTTATCCACAGTGGGAAGAGAGTCTGAGAAAGGGGCAGCAAGAGGCTCCCTGAGAGGAGGGAAACAAGAGCCAGTGGCATTCATTTACCATAATCTGGGGCAGAACTTTGAAGGGGCAGGTGGAGCCGGGGTGGGTCAGCCATTTGTGTCCCACTGTTTAATCCAAGGGCTGGCTGAATAGGCAGCTGCGACCTTTCCAACTCGGGAGGCAAAGCTGAGACACAAAGTTGTGTCTTACTGGCCTTGGAACATGGTGAGGGGACAGGACGGGCAGCTTCGCTTTCAGCCTCCTGATCCCTGGGACAATATTTATCTTTAAGGAATGAAAAATAGCCGTTCATTCCCCAACACACGAGGCCAGCCGTTGGGGCTCAGAGGGAGGAGCAGCACGCCTGGAGGGTAGGTCAGCTCTCGCTGTTCGGGAGCTGTGTGCAGGGATGCTCCCCACGGATCCAGGTCAGCAGCGGAGTGCTGCTCTGCCAGACCAGCAGCCAGACCCAGGCAGGATTTGTCCAGCAGCTGCTCATCCACAAGGCTGCACGTACTAAGGACACAGCGGGGATGGGGCTCCCCTCGGCATCCACCAGCTTCGGCTGCCCAGAGAAGGAGTTTAGAAAAGCACTGTGGGTAGATCCAGAAAATATCATCAAATCTGTCAGGAATTTTGGATTTCCACACTTCTAGAAGTGCCAGAAATGCACTGGAAAACAAAACAAAACAAAATAAAACAAACAAAAAAAAGGCAAAAAAACAAAAAGAGAAGAAAAATCCCAACCAAACAAAAAACCCCGAAAAAAACCAAGCTGAAAAGAAATATTTTCAGATGAAAGCAGTGCTGCTTTTTGGCTGTGCCCTAATTCCCATTTCAGGATTTCTTCTCAGACCTCCAGATTGTTGCTGTGAACTTTCTGTATTTAATTTTATATCATTTTGTAATGCATCAGGAGCGGCAATGCCCATAAGGACTGCCCAAAGGGTCACCCCTTTTCACTATACCCAGAGCAGGAGATACTTTCATGTAGGAAGAAAGCTTGTTTGTTCAATCAGTGCTAACAAAAAGCCTCAGTTCAGGTTTTAAAAATAAAATTATCAACCTGATCCTTCCAGGCCCTGCATGATATCATGTAAGATAATGTGCAGCGCAAGAGCATAACCTGTGGTAGGACTGAGGTGTTGTGAAATAATGCAACAAATGAAACAAAACAAAACAAAACACCCTGAATAAAGTATTTCTAAGGCTAAAAACCTTGAAATTATAGGGCAGGGTTTTTTCTTCCCAGAGAAAAAAAAAAAAAACAACACATCAAAAGCCAAACAACAGAAAGCTGTTCCCTCTCAAAACTACAGGTGAGAAAATAGAGATGTAAAATGGTCATGTTTCCTGCTCGCTTTGAGACTCCCAATGCTTGTGTGCAGTGGGACAGACAGGGACAACTGGGCATGCTGGTGTAGGAGACCCAAATTAAACACACTACCCACCACTAGGCAGGGTGTTACCGTACTGGTGTATGTCCTGGGTACTGGTGTATGTCCCCGGTACTGGTGTGCTCCCCCGGTACTGGTGTATGTCTCCAGTACTGGTGTATGTCCCCAGTACTGGTGTATGTCCCCAGTACTGGTGTGCTCCCCTGGTACTGGTGTGTAGCCCCACACTGCGGCACTCACTGGTTCCAGTGCAAGCTGAAACTGGAAATGCCAGAACCCCCGGGCTGTGCCAGGGCTCGAGGATGGGTGCACGGGGCTGGACGGGGCTCAGAGCGAGGGCGAGCCCACACTTCCATGTCCCTGGTCCCAGAGCCAGTAGGAAAGGAACTATTTCAGGCTCTAGGGGTGACTGAGCTCATTGCAATTCAGGACAGAAACCAGAGGAGGAGGTGGGAAGGCTCTGGGGATGGGGGGTGAGAAAGGTCATGAAGGCAAGAAATTTCATGGAAACATCCAATGCGAGCAGGGGAAGAAGCAAGACAGTGGCGAGGCTGGGGAAGGTGCACTGGGATCCCTGTGGCCCTGGAGAAGGCACAACTGGTGCCCCCAGGTCTGGATTTGGCCATCTGGGAGCCTTTTTCACCACAACGTCCCCAGCCTGAGGGACGGCACAATAACGCGGCCCTGTCCATCAGCAGAGAGGAGCCCATGCCTGGCACAGCCACTCCTTGACATCTCATCTGGTGAAAGCCCTGTGAGAACTGATCCATTCAACTGCCACACCACCAAAGGGTGGCTCCTGGCATCCCTGACCATAGTCCCCAGAGCCAGAAGCTTGAGGAACAGGTAATGGACTTGCACCCAAACCGGGACTTCCCGCTGAGCTGTGGTGCAGGTACAGGGACAGCCTAAACACCTCATGGTACCAGCAATGCAGTATCACAACAGCCTTTAAAAATGACACAGGGGTTTTCTAACCCAAAATAAATGTCTTCTGCTTGCAGTCAGCAGCACGTCTGTGGTACAGACTCCAAGAAATGGGAGCTGTGTCCAGAGGGGACACTGGGTCCCAGTGTCCTCACACCAGTCCTGACTCCCTCCTCTCTTTTCTCACATCTGTTGGGTATAATAAAATAGACACAAATGCATGTTCAGCTTTAGTCACTGAGGTTTCCGACCTCCGCTGCATTTTTTGGACATTGAAACTCATGCCAGGTAAGCTGCTAACACTGTCCCAAGTCCTTTTCCCAGAGTATCTCACTCCCCACACGTAAGCTGAGTGCCCACTCTCTTATCTCCTGCCTGTTTGGGATTTGGAAGATTTCTTACCCCAAACTGCCACTTCCCATGCCACCCACAGTGACACATGCAGACCTGGCACTGGAGATCTGTGCCTGTATCAGAGCCAGAGCAAACCTTGCAGCACCGTGAAAATGCCACCCTGCCCTTCCCACCGATCCCTGCGTCCCAGCAGTCCTGGCAGAGCTGTGAGTGTTATCCTCTCTGCAATCCTCACTTGAGAAATGTGGGTTTTACAAATGTGCTCACTTATCTGGATTATCTGGAGGGGCTTTGCATGGCAGTTTTTCAGGCTGTCGTATGCTTTTTCCCTAATTTCTCTGAGGACATCTTTGCTCTCACACCAGTTGGCCACCCTAAACCATGCTGAGCTGTTTGTACCCCAGTGACATTTTTAAAGCAAGATAATTTCTTTTAAAGGCTTTTGCCTTTGCTCTCTTAAAAATAGCTTTCTAAAATGGAACATTTTCACAGACAAAAATACCAATACTAACCGCATTTGAGGGGACAGCCTGAACATCTCATACCATTGGTAATTAAATATCACAGAAGTCCTAAAAAATTGCATGGAAGGTGCATAACACAGAAGGTATTTCATCCAAGGAAAGACCCAGGAACATCGTTGGTGCTGGGATGGAGCTGGGATGGAGCTCATCTATCCAGCTGCAGGCAGCACTGTTGTCACTGATTAATGTGATTAAATGAGCATTTTAAATATGAGAAACTGGACATTGAGCAGAAGATACCACAGGCACAATCATGATAACCAGGGCTGGAGGTAAAGAAAAATCACAGAAGGGAACCTGCAGAGCCCAATCTGCTCGTGCCCACAAGGGCTGCAAGGTGCCCAGGTTGAGTTTAGCACTTTCATAGACAAAAAATATGGGCTCTTTAATCCTGCAGGAAAAGTCTAACAAGAACAAATGGCTGGAAGGCGAAGCCAGAGAAATTTGTATTAGGGAAAGAGGAGGCCAATTTTTAAAGGCTGGGGCTGATGAGCCCTTGAAAGGGATTATTAAAAGCAGCGCTGCCTTTGTCGATGTCTTCAGACAGTGAATACCTTTCTGGACACTATCACTGGGCCAAACCCACTTCATTAGGCTTTACTGGTGTGCCTGGATCTGATCCATTAAGGAGTTACATCCTTTACACGGTTGTTTGTGACACTGAGTATTGCGCATCAACATGGGCAGCACAGGAGGGTTTTGTTTCATTTCGAAGGAAATACAAGTGCCTGATCCCACCATGCACTTAAGAAATGGTAGGGCTGAAGGGGTTAATCGCCTCTGTGACAGAGGAATCATTTTGAGTGTTGGCCAGGCAAACAGGCTGGGTTAGGAGAATGAACTATCAAAAACTGTCAGGGTATGAATAGAGTTATCATATGAATGGATGTGCCCCTGGAGATCAAGGCAGCACCGAAGACTGCCAGTGAGGCCAGAGGGACAGGCAAAACACAGGACCCGACCAGAACAAAGAGCAGAGGTGTCAGGATGTCTCCGTGAAACCGGTGCTCCCCCAAGTCCTGCTGCCGGGACCCAGCACCGACGCCGGGATGTGTGGGCTGAGCTTCCGCCCTTCCTGAGCGTCTTTGGGGCCTGGGTTTCACTGCTGGGTTGTTGGGGGTTTTTTGAGTAAAATATTTTGCTAACAGTCTTTCAGCAATTGAAAAAATAAGGAATTCTTTCCCCCCTGTAGCAATTCATCAGGTTTTCAGTTGTACTTAAATTTGGCTTCATCAGATCCCTTTCCACCATCACCAAAATGGGTGCTCATTTATTGTCACTGGAAACAACCCCTTGCAATTTCAGGAAACAAGAATTCAAGGAGAATGAAAAAACCTGCCATAGTAGGTGTGTATTGTGCACTGGTGTGTTATTTTTCTGCAAATTTTGGAGGTTGATTTTCCAGAAGTTTTATAAGCTATTAATACAAGAGGGGTAAATGAAGATGGCACCAGAAACATATCCCTGTAAACCTACCTAAAATTATGAAAATATTTGCTTTATATCAGCATTTTGGGAGTAATCAAAAAGTTAAACGCCCCCCATTTTTTTTTCACTAATGTAGCCTAAGTCAGCTCCCTGTTTCAAACCAATGCTTCTCCATCCCCCATCACCAAAAGTCCATATGCCTAAACGCTCTTGTGTCCTGTCCTTACAGAGGAACACACATCGCCACAGCCTTTTTAAAACGGAAAAGGCAATTTCCTCTCCCTTTCAGTGTCTCGCTTTTCCCGCAGCCCCGACTTCGGCATTGCTGCAGAGGAGTAGGAAAGAAGCATTGAATAACCATGCAGATGAGTTTTTACCTTTTTTTCTGTTTGAGCAGAGGGGCAATTAATGAGATTACAATGAGAGATTAGTGGGGAAGACCCCTGTGGACCCTTCCCGTGGCCCCCGTTTCAGCAGTGCAGCAAGCGGCTGGGTTTTCCCAAGGATCCTGGTGCTTTCCCGCACCCCATCTCTGTTGAGTGGAGGAACAAAAGCCCATCACCGTGGTACGAGGAAAAGATGAGGATCCCCTCATCGGCTCTGCATCCTCCCCTGTACATCACCCCATCCCCATCAGCTGCTGTTTGCCTCAGCCAGCCCGACGTGCCCCAAAATGCTGGGGGAGATGTCCCCAAATCCCCCTTCCCTGCTTCACCAGGTCACCACAAGGACCCCCCGAAGCTCACCCACGCGTCATGGGTTCCATGCTGTGATGGGGAGGAAGGTCACCCGTCTCATGGACGGAGGGCAGAGCTGAGCTGGGGACATCACCTGGGAGGGAGGAGACCCCCAGCAGCAGCAACTGAAGTGCCATTTTTGGGCAGAAAATACAATTTTGTTACCCCACAGCTGAGCTCCAAATGTGGTAATTTCTGCTCATCTAATTTTCTTCCAATATAACAAAAATATTTCATATTTTATTATTTAATTTCAATTCACGCTATGATATAAAATACCTGCCTTAATATTTTCACCTATGCTACTCAGTGTGCAATACTGTAAATATTTTAGTCTCTCATACTTCATATTATTGCAAATAACTTTTCTACCTCCCTGCTCTAAAGCAATTTAATAATTTCAGACAATTCTTTTTTAGTGCTCCAAATAAAAATCCTCCACATCCTGCAAATTTTTACCCCTCTTTAAAAATCTGAGTTTTGGCTTTCAATGCATTTTGCAATGGCCGCCGTGCTGAAATGGGAGATTTCCCACAGAACAGCGATTCCCTTTTCCTCCTATTTCTCGGGCACCCCTGCACGCAAGACTGAAAGGAATAAAAAATATAAGCTTAAAACTTCTTGGAACAAATATTTCGGGAAAGAGAAAGGCACTGGGAGCTCTTGGAAAGAAGAAACCTAGGACTGAATCTGGTTTTTTGGTTAATACATGTTTTTATACACCAATTGGCTCCCGATACACGCATGCAGAGTGTAGCACATCCCGGCCTGAAATTTGCTTTGCGGTTGTAATTTTCTACCCTGCAGTTCCCAAACCAGCACTGGGTTTGCTCAGGAGCAGGGCCATAAATGCAGGGCACGGAGAGGCTGTGGGAGCAGGCAGAGGTGACGGGCAGCAGGGCTACACCCTCACACCGTGCCCGCACCCACCACGCGCTCCGGGAAAGGAGCAGCCAAGCCTGGCACAGCTGGAGTGTGGCACGCACCAGGGCTGGGCTGTGCTCTGTGGCATCTCCCACATTCCCAGTCCCATCCCATGCCAGGATGCCCAACGACCGCACCACAGCTGATCCCGGCCCGGACGCTGCTCCCAGCCCAGCCCATCCCGGCACCTGGGACACTGGAACTGGCAGAGCCCACAGCCACATCCCAGCTCCACTGCTCATGCTGGGGACCCGGCTGGCACTGAGTGCCCCATCCCAGGGCACAGCAGAGCCCCAGGATCCTTGGGGCCATGAGCATCGTTGGGGCGGTGGATGGAGCACTGCCCGCTTTCTGAAGGCTCCCACACCTTTTCTTGATGCCATTCAGCACCTCCTGCCTGGTGTAATCTAGATCCAGCCCTCTTGGTCTGCCCCAGAGCCCGGATCATCCCCAGCCCTGTGCAACCTCCTGACCAAGTCTATAATTGAGGATAGCTTTCTTTTCCAACAAGTCTTGTGGGAAAGCCAGGTCTTTCCCAGCTGGCAACAGGCAGACAGCAGTCCAGAGCCTGGCTGTCCGTGCAGACACCTTAAAACCCAACGCAGCCTCCAGCGATCTCCTCCATAGAGGACAGCAAGGAGGCCCTTGCCTCACTTGTCAATGCCCAGGGTGCACCAAGTCCAGGCAGGGATGTTTGGCTTTGGGGGGCTGCAGCACTGAGAGCCTGGCGCAGCACAGGCAGCATCCTGCACCACTCCTTGCCCAGGGCATGGGGCACAGGGCAGCTGCTGCATCTCAGAGCAAAGACCAAGCAAGGGCTGGGAGTGTTGGCGCGCTGGGGCCCCATTCTGCACCCTCGCAGCCCATGCCCAGCAGTGAGACCCCAATGCGTCCCCCTGCATGGGCAGCAAAGCAGATGGGAAAAGGAGCAGGAAGAGGGCCAGGAAGCGGGCATTGGGCAGAAAACAGGGTTAGGACCAGCAAATAGCTGAAATTGGGAGTAGAAGTGAGGAAGATGCTGGTGTGTGTTGGACGATGGCAGAAAGCACAAGGACCCAGCCCAGCAGGATGCTGCAAAGTGCACGAGGAGCAGCGGTGGCAGCCCTTGGGCCTCAGCGTGCTGGAAGGATGGCAGAGATGCAGGGGCAGGAGAAGGGAGCGATGCCACCACCTCCATGGGGCAGGGACACCGGCCCCAGGGCTCGCTGCAGAGGCTGTGCCATGCTGGCCGTGGCTCTCAAGCACAGCAGAAGGGAGGAAGGATGCTGCTGCCGGTGCCAAGGACACGCTCGGGAGCGGGAACGGCAGATCTCTGGCGATGAAGATCAGCAGACCTGGGAAGCAGCCGTGCCGCCGCTGCCAGCGCAGAGGGAGGCAGGCGAGCGGGTGGGTGGCAGGAGCAGCACTGCCGAAACCGAGGGGGGCCTGAGATACCGGAGTAGGGACGCGGACAGGGGCCAGGGATGAGGGCAGCTGGCAGCTGGGTAGAGCAGCCGGGTGGAGAGAGCAGGCCTGACGTGGCTGACACCAAGATGTCGGGAGAGGATCCCCAGCTGCATCCCTGCTTTCCACTTCAGAAGTTTCCAGCCCTTTCTCTCACGAGAAGTTTCCCACCCGAGTGCCCTTTCCAGCTACCCTTATCCTTTGCACACCTTCCTGTGCCCACCCACTCGCTCCATCGCAGCCCACACTGCTCGGCCAAGAGGCACGGCCCCGCGCTGCTGCCAGCTCCGGTGATGGGGATCACCATGGCTGAGCTGGCGCCGGTGTCCCTGTCCCCTCTGCAGCCACCCCTGCATCCTGCAGCAGAGCCCGGGCAGGGGAGGGAGGCAGAGCTGCTGGCATTGCTGCAGAATCAGGTTCTCTTGACCAGCTCCGAAGTTTTGCCTCTGGTGCAAAAGCTCCAGGATTGGCAAACTCAGGCAGGCAGGAACCTGGACCTGCGCTCCCCTGGGAGCACGGAGAAGCCAAGCCCGGCAGGGCTAAGCCCATGTGGACACATCCAAACAGCCACAGCGATCCCGCGGGTCCCCCCAACACTGCCCCGTCACTCCAGGGCCACCCCGGTTCCTACCTTCGCTGGTGGTGGCAGAGAGGCAGGCAGCCAAGGTGATGACGATGGAGAGCGAAGATGTCAGATCGCCCTGTGCCCATGCCATGGTCCGAAGGGGGCCACCAGGCGCGAGACAGGGCCACCTCGGTTGTCCCAGCACCTCTGCGAGCGAGCTGCCTCTGCCCAGAGCTACGGCACTCGCCGGCTAATGCAAAGGCACTTTGCGCTCATTGCTCGCAGCCACACAGGCGAGCGAGCAGGGAGGGAGCAGCCTGCCCGTCACCGCTCACAAGCCAATGGGCTGGGTGGGCTCTGCAGCGAGCCCCCCTTTCCGCACCACACGCGCTCGCTGTACCCAGATCCAGCATCCGGACTCGGGCTCCCACTCCCCACTTTCCCCCCCCCCCCCGCCCTCGGGAAGCTCCAACAGTCCCCACTGCAGCTTGTGCCCCCATCCCTCTTCGCCGTTCTCACTGGCCGCGGCGAGAGACAAACTTGCAGCCCTGCGGGGAGCTCTGCACTCGGTCGGGGTCAGGTGTGAAGGGGATGGGGTTACCAGTCCCTCCCGGTGTGCACGGAGAGGAAAACCCCTTGTAAGTGCTCCCCTTGCTTGTCTGAAGGAGACAGGCAGGATACCCCCATCCCGATGCTTTCTATGCCACATCATTCTGGGATAGGTACTCCGCTCACAATTGACCTGTGGCAGTGGCAGCAGGGGACAGCAGAACCAGGGCTCACAACGCCCTGTTTACTGCCACGTGGGTCACCTGAGAGAAGGTCAACCCTTTCCAAAGCAGTTTGGGAAGACACAGTAGTTGTGCCAAGGCAGAAAAGCTGGGCACTGGGCAAGGGTGTCCTGTGACAGGGGCCTGGGGCTACCTGGGAAACACAAAGCATCCTTCCCACAGCCTCTGCATCCTTCCTGCTTGGAGCCACCAGAATCGCAGAGCCAGGTGAGTACCTTGCTCAGCATTAAACACTCGACATCTGTCAACAGACCCCCTACAGCCACAACTGCTTCCCCATCTAAATGCTGAACAATCATTAATACCTGCCCATGGTAACCACAGATGCTGACTCCCATCTACACCACGTGCAGTGAGTTATTTGCTCCTTCATGCACTCGTGGCCAGTGCACTGACTGCAGCTCTACTCTGCCCCAGGAACTACCCCTGGACTAGGCACACAGGGCAGGATGGACATCTCTCTCTGTTGTCTGTCAGGCCATCCCTTGGAAAAAGCTCATCCCAGACTTGCTCAGTGGGGACAGGGAGGGAGAGGGGGTGTTGCACACCCTCCATTCCACTCTGTGTACCCTGTGTGTTCCCTGGAGATGCTAGACCCCATGCCAAGACACCCCATGGTGCTACCAGCAGCTTCCTGCACGAAGGGGTGAGAGGAGCTCCCTGCCCGACTCCCGGCACGTAGTAGCAGCAGTTCCTCATTCAGAACGGGTGAGGACTGTACCTGCAGGTACAGTGTCTGCACCACTCATCACCAGGACCTGGGAACAGCACAGAGCCTCGGGTCCCTCCAGGTTTTTTACCCTGCCTGCCTGGGAAGCTGTCCATGCAGAGACAGTGCTGGAGAGATCCTGTCATCAGCGGTATCACAGGATGGGCTTGCAGAGCAGCTTAGGCTCAGGAAGACGCCAGACCTTCCCAAGGCAGCTGGCAGAGGCCGAGTGGTGCTGTCGGGCAGGGGGTGCAGCTTCACAGTGGCCTTTGCAGTGGACCTTGGAGCAAAGGGGTCAGGGCTGATGGTCTCCAAAATCGCACCAAGCCACCAGGAAGCCCCAGATGATGCCACAGTAGTTGCACCCCTGCAGCTGGTGGGAAAGCAAATTTTCTGCCAGCTATCACATTGCTACTTCGACCCAGGTATCTCCATTTGCTGAAAGGGCTTGTCACAGCTCAGTGCTGGATCCTTCAGCTCTCTGTCCCCCAGCGCCCAAGCAGAGTCGGGCATTCCAGAGGGACGCCGTTCACACTGCCACCATCTTCTGCTTGGCTCTTGTGAAACCCCCCTACAGGGCTACCTCCAGCTCTGGGGTTCCCAACATTAGAAGGATGTGGACTCATTATAGCAAGTCCAGAAGAGGCCACGCAGCTGCTCCAAGGGCTGGAGCCAGGCCTGGGAGAGGTGGGGGTGTTCATGGGGTAAGAGAAGGTTCTGGGGAGACCTCGGAGCCCCTTCCAGGGCCTAAAGGGGCTCAAGGAGAGCTGGAGAGGGATGGAGTACCAAGATAAGGGGGAATGGCTTCACACTCATACAGGGCAGGGATAGATGGGATACTGGGAAGAAATTCCTCCCTGTGAGGGTGGGGAGGCCCTGGCACAGGGTGCCCAGGGAAGCTGTGGCTGCCCCTGGATCCCTGGCAATGTCCAAGGCCAGTTTGGACGGGGCTTGGAGCAACCTGATCTGTTGGATATGGGGTGGAACAAGATGGTCTTTAAGGTCCCTTCCAACACAGACCATTCTATGATTCTGTGATCTCAATCCCAAACTCTGGAAAAAGCTCTGAGGAAGCAGAAGCCAGCTTTGGCCTTCCAGCACCGAGTGATTCCATTCCCGCAGACCTTCAACACATCCCAGCTACCCACACGGGCTCTCCAGTCCCCTGGTGCCATCCCACCCCATATGTGACAGGAATTTGGGTCCTCTGGGTCTTGCAAAGGTGCCAAGAGCTACCAACTATTTCACATCCCCACAGGTTTTGGCTTTGCTGTGCCCCAGGATCCCAGAGAAGCTGTGCTGGCTGAGCACTGTTACACACTGTAAAGCAGCTTTGCAGGAGCCAAGACACAGCCACTCCAGAAATGCCCCAAAATCCCTTCCAGGAAACGGGAGGCCTCTGAGATACACTGTCAGCTCTGGGGAGAGGGCATGGTGTGTAATGGGATGCCTGCAAGCAGTGGTGGGTGCAGCAGGATGCAGGGTTGGTGTGAACTCTGTACCACAACACAGTGCACACACACTGGGCACCAAAGGGCTGTGGGGGTAGGGGCAAACATCCTGGTTTCCCTGGACACTTGGTTTTGTGGTCAGGATGTGCCTTGAGTGCATGTGTGTGGAGGCTGGGCACTGTCAGGGGTGTTGGAGCTGGTAAAGGGTCAAACACTTCTGGAATGCTCCTGGCTGGGAGCGCAGACCCCTTCCATACTAGGATCCATGTGCAGCCACAGACATGGTCACAAGGCATCCCAGGAACCCCAAACAGACCAGGAAACAGAAGCATGGAGGGCATCACACCAGGATCCCTGGCCCTTTCCCCACCTGCAGCCTTCCCCAGGCTCCCATTCAGCTCTCCCTGGCCTGAGCCCAGCTGCCTCCCCCTTCTTGCTGAGTGCCGCTGCCTCCGCTCCTTGGTGAGAATCTTGCCACATCCCTCAGCCGTGGTCCTGCACCTGGCTGTCACTGAGATGGGGAGGATATTTATAGATGCAGCAGAGAGAGGAGAGCACGGCTCAGACAGGGAGGATCAGCAAAGGAGGGAAGCAAGCCTGGGTTTACTCCCCTTTAGCAGCACCCAGGTCACTGTGCATTTAGCAGGGAGGCTCACAGTCTCCTTGCTAACTCAGTAGCTCAAACCTGAGTGGTTGCTGCCCTTTGCACCCAGCTTTGCACCCAAGGATTGCCCATTGCAGCCCTGAAAGAGCAAATCTGTGCCTGGGCTGAGGAGGGAAGCCCTGTCTCTGGTGTCCCAGCACTTCTCTAGCACGTCCAGGCACTTCTGCTCTCCTGTGGCATCTACAGGGCCACGTACCTCAGGGTCAAGGGTGGTGGGGGCACCACAGGTGACAGTCATCAAGGGAGTGGCACCATCTCCACACCCATGTCACTCTGTGTTGGGATACCAGCAGAGCCAGGACTCCCTTCTCCAACCCCTGTACAGAAGGAGATGTTCAAGGCAGGGACAGAGCCATGCTGCAGGTCTCTGTAACCCCTCACTCCTGTTCATCCATCTGTCCCCTGCTGTATATCCCTTTCCCAGGAGGAGAACACAGGATGAGACACGGGTGCCCTCTCCCAAGCCCAGTGTTCTTCCCTGTCCCACTCATCAGGTGTCTGCAGACGGAGAACAAGGACGAGCTGTGTACGTCCCTGAGCAGTGGCAATGCTGCACAGAGGTCCAGGATCCTCCCACTGATCACTGGGGGTAGGGGGACAGGACTCCTAGGGGACTTTCTCCACCCAAATACCCTTAAAGGATGCTCCATCCATGTCCTGACCAGGCAACAGCCCTGAATCCAAGGAGCTTTAAAACCTGAGGCTGAACATGTCAGATTCCTACTGCCTTCCCCCACAACCCTGAGCCCTCCATCGTGGCTCTACAGCAGAGCCCCAGAGGTCACAGGAGAGGAGGAGGGTGCTGGACCCATGCAGGTGAGACATCCCCCTCCACACTTCCAGTGGCTGTGGCATCCCCCAGCAAAGTCTGCATTTGGGTGCCCCAGCCTGAGCTGTCAGCAGGAATTCCCAGGGAACTCCAGTGTGCCCCACATAAGGATGCCTGTGGACAGCCCTTTAAACTGGCATCTGCTACATAAACAAGCTGACAAGCTATCTGCATCCATCTAACAATTCACCTGGAGCAATCTGGATGCTAAATCACTGCAATTCCTTGTGCTGTGTCATGGCTGGGACAGATTGCTCAGCTGCAAGGTTGAGGATCACAGGGACCAGGTCTCACCTCCCTCCTGGGCAGCCTGACAGGCTTTTTTTCCCTCTCCAGTGGCCTGGGGTTGTTCTTTTCCTAATGTTCCAAGACCCTTTTTGAGCCTTCCCTGCTTGCCCAGTCCTCCCTGGGGCTCACCAGTATTCCCATCACTGCCTGCCCTCTTACGCAGAGTAGCAGCCATCCAGCCAGGATCTTTCATGAGATGCCATGGCTGAAGATCTCCTCCAATCCTTCAGCACAGCCAGGTGGAGGGAACTACTCCCTCCTGGTTATCACAGGCAGGTGCCCAGGTTGTGCCATTAATGCCAGCAGAGAGGGCCAGCCTCGGCATCACTCATGATGAGGTACAACTGTGGGAACCACTAGCCAGCTGAGCAATCAGCACCCAGTTAATTCAGGTCAAGGCTGGGGAGGCTGGGCATGCCCCTCCTCCTTGTCATTATCAGAAATGCTGTGTATTAATATCCTTTATATTAAAAAAAATAGTCTTATCATAATTTTTCCTCATTGAAAGAGACAGTTTGGAATTGGAATTGAGACAAACATAAGCCAGGAGAACCAGCTGCAGAAGGCGAGAGTTTAAGAAAGGTCTTTTGGTAATATCCATCGTTCCCTTATCAGTGAGGATATTAAATGTATTGAAATGCTAAGCAGCTCTTTAAGGGCTGTCTCTGATTTTCATTAAACAAGCAGGGGATGAGCAGGAGGGAAGGGGATGCAGCACTGTTCTCTCTCTAAGAAATTCTGATTGCTGGATATTAACAGCATTAATGTCCTTTCATCCAAGAGCACCAGGGTTGCACTTGCCTTCTTGCCTATTTTGTGTCTTGCTGAAGTGGAACTAAGTCTCTGCTGCCTAACATGGGCACACAGTGGCTTTGGAGCTCTTAGGGACCAGGGCTGTACAGAGATGCACAGCAAGAGTTTCCCAGGGACCATGAGTTGAGTCCCACCATGTTCCTGCTGCCCAAAAGGAGATGTTAGCTCATGCCTTGGCATGTGAGGAGTTGGGGATGAGCAGTCAGAAGTTTAACCCAAGTGAAATCACCCTAACAGCCCCAGGCCCAAGGGGGAAGCATCACCTGAGGGATGGTGAGGGATGGGCTACACCCTTGAAATGTATCAGACATTGAATCCTGGTGATCCCCAGGCATCTCCAAGCATGGAGAAAAATGCTTCTGTGCCCTGCCTGAAGGGAGGTCTGGGGAACACCTCTGCCCCACTCTGGGGAACACGCAGTGTGGTAATGACCTCAGGGACCATCCCTCAGCTTCCCAAATGGAGACATTGCTACGGGAATGTTGGAGGGGACCACCACAGCACTCAGTGCTACAGCATGGGTCGACAGCAGGGCTGGGGCCACGCAGGGCCATAGCAGAGGGTCTGGGGTGTTCTGCAAAGGGTCTCAAGTTTGTCTGCAATGCTGGCATGGCCAGCTGAGCACTTCTTAAATCTCATGCCCATGCTCCAGCTCTGACACCCAGGCAGGGCTGTGACAGCCTCTGGATTTCCTTGCAGACAGCCCAAGCAAAGACGCTTTGCTGGCTGAAGAAGCAGAGGTGCAACACAGCCAAGTCCAACCACTTCAAAGACACATCAGGAAACAAAATTTGGCACCGTGAATCAGGTGCCAAAATGGCCCGAGAGCCACAAGTACACGTCAGCGCTCTTGACATCTCTCCTTTGCCTTCCAGTTTCTAACCTTGGTGTGCCCATGGCTCTGCTCTGAATGGTCATAGAGGCCGAAGGCTCTGCTGCTATAAACACAGGCCTCCAGGAGCTGGGACTTGAAAGCACCCAAAAATAACAAGGCTGTCCATGGCATTTGTGAGAGACAGCAGCTGTGGAGGAAGGCAGGCAACCCTCATCCAGTGTACATGCATTTGGAAAAGAAAGGGACACAGGGACAGCCCCAGAGCTCTCTAGAGAAGGGCTGGTACAAACAAACAGAAATTAGCTGGAGCTAATAGAACAGGGGCTGCCACAAGCCTGGGCAGCATGACATGTGTTTAACCCCAGTCTCCAGAGCCCAGCAGCTCCGATATTGCCGAAGGGAATGGCTTTATGGGCTAAGCAGGTGGTTTGAAATGCTCAGACTTTGGGAAAGCATTTCCCAAAGCTGTCCCTGCAGGACAGCTGAGTCTACAACCCAGCTCACTACCCCTCCCACACAGGACCCTGGCATCACCTCGCTCTGGGCCATCCCTCTTGTGTCTTTGGACCCAGCTTGTGCTTCTTTCTTCCCGATTTATTCCACACTTTTTCTTCACTCCCTTCTGTCCTTGCTCTTTCCTTTCTTGTGCATGGTTTGTTCTGTTCTGTCTCTGGGGCTTTATCCCACATGGACAGATGAACAGCTTTGTGCCTGCCAGATGGCTGTGGCACCTCCGTCCCCATCCTCTGCCACCCATCACCGCCTCCTCTGTTCACAGAGCTGGTTGCTACTTCCAAATAACCCCAGAATCATTTGGGTTGGGAGGGACCTTAAATCTCATCTTGTTCCAATCCCCTGCCATGGGCAGGGACACCACCTTCCCCTAGACCAAGTTGCTCAGAGGTTGCTTTTCCCCCATCTCAAGCTCACCCTGTCTGCATCACCAGGCTTCTCCAGCACCAATGACACAAGTGCTCTCCAAGGCACCCCAAACCCCTGATATTTGTGCTATGGCATACAAATCCCCACAGGATCAAATGGGGCACTTCCATGGTTTTTTCTTCTTGTGGTTTCGGGACCAAAATAATCAAGCCTGTCTTCAGACACTGTCATGAGATGGAAAGGAAAGCAGGACAACCACACCAGCTACCTCCAGAGTCCTGCAGACTGCCTTGGAAGTACATTTCAGCAAGAGTCATCACCCTTTGGCATCCTCAGCCTCTGCCATCCCAAGATAAAGATCTCTGCCCCCAAATCGCTGGTGCTAAGGGGCAAAGACACAAGAGAGGCAGTAAATACCTCCAGCCCCATCCCAGGCAACCCTTGCACAGCCAAGAGAATGATGCTCTGATGCTGTTGAAATTGTCAGCTTCACTTCAAGCACATTGTTTCTGCTGGAAGTGGAAATCTCAAAGAAACTTAATTACAGAGCTGGGCAGACCCAGACATAATCCTTTTGAAAGCTGACAATGAGATGCTGTCCAAAATTAATTTTGATGCTATAAAAATAACCAAACAAAGCTGCATTTAAAATGGGGTGAATAATGGGGGAACAATAGGGAAACATATGGGAACACCCGCAGCCACTTCAGAGCCCAGGCAGGGTTTCCCTGTGCAGAGGGAGCTACTGGTCAGGCAGGAGCTACTCCCAGAGAGTGGTACCCCGGCCCTACTTACCCGAGCTATGCTTTCCCAGAGCTCTGTCTGTGTTGTCTGCCACTTTAGGGAATTTGGGAACAGGCCATCAGCGTGCAGAGGTGGGGCTGGCAATGGTAAAGGACATTCTCAAGCCATGATCTTCTCTGGTTTTGGTTACACATCTCGGGATCCCCAGCTGCAGCTTCAGGTTTAATATTTGCTCTGTCCGATGACAAAGTTCAGCTGTAGCAGGGACCATGCCACCATCTGGGCCTATTTATTACCCAGCATAGGTCTCTGTGTATGCAGCGTGGAGCCAGCCTCCTGGCCAGTAGCATTCCTTTGTGTGGGATGTTGGATGCAGGAATATTTAGGAAGAACTGGAGCTATGCACCCAGCCCTGGCTATGGCAGAAAGTTATAAATAACCAGGTTGCCTTGGGTAACCTTTCAGAATTGAAGCCTAATTTCTTCAAACATCCACCCCTCCACCTTATGTCGCTGAGATATAACTCCCTGTGGGGTGTGAGGGGTCAGTGAAAAGCCCTTCATCAGTTCAAGGATCAGAAGAAGGTGAAAAAACAAATTGAAATTTTGTAAAGAAAGTGTATTCAATTAATTCTGTCTCAGGAAATAATTAACAGATTCAGTTGGAAATTGTCCAGAATATAACCTGTGTTTTAACAGGAGGTGGAAAAGGGTCAGGGAGGACATACATATTTCACACAGAGACGACTCGGGTCTGGGACTCAGATGTAGACAAAGCCCAGCCTTCGGCCTGGAGCTGAGGCTTTGCTGCCTCACGGAAGCACCATGTGTGACCACACTGTCACCGTGACCAGAGGCAGAGGAGAAGCCACATGTCTCTTCTGGAACCTCGCCTGCTCAGGCCAGCAGGAGGCTGTTTGCTGCTCCCAAAGGTCAGTGCAAGCAGTCCCAGCTGCACAGAGGAGCCAGGAGCTGTTGAACAGTCACTGAGAAGCCAAGGCTGGCAGCATCTGGCATCACCAGCTGCCACCCCACAGCCTCCTCACTGCTAAGCCAGCCACCATTCTATTGGGTCATATCGCAGCTCCAGGATTAGATAGCGGCTTTGCCCCTGGAGAGTCTTCAAGGGCTTGACCAAAATGTGTTGTACTGCTGCCTGCTCAGCTGAAGACAGTGGCATCAGCAGCCAAGTCAGGAGCAAGGGGTCACACTGCCAGATTTTGGCAGCACTTTTCCCCATGCCATGTTTTCATGGGATGAGATTTTCTTAGCCTGCAGCATGAGGGAAGTTTATTTCTCCCCTGGTTTGGGGAATTTGGGCTAAATTGAAGTCAAGTGGCTTCAGATGAGAATGTCACCAAACCCCAGATATTGCAGGGCCTGAGATGAGTGCCCAAGAATAGGCAGGACAGACACTCCCCAGTCATCTTCCTCTTGCTCTGTCTGACAGCAAGCTGTCTCTAATTTTTAAATATATACATTTTTTCCCATTCTGTCTTTGGAAACAGTCTCTCCATAACACAAAGTAAACAGAGCTCCAAGAGTTGATTTAGTCACTCCAGCTTCCCTGTGGCTGCTCTCCTCTCCAGTACCCCATCCCGAGGACACTGCAGCAAAGCTCCTCACTCACTGCCAGCAACCCTGGCACGGGCCCTGCTGTGCTCTTGAGGTCCCATGGGGCACCAGGCACTGGCAAGAGCCACCCAAGGCTTTGGTCTGCCTGCAAGGTAAGACTGTCTCCTGCTTAGGTACCTCAGCCCACCAAGGCACCACCCCCAGGTCCATATCTTCTTTCCAAGCTCTCATTGAAAATACTTCTCAACAGCATAGTAATTCTCCTTCCCAACAGTGTGTCTGGGGTCTTGAGGTGCCCTAATTTAGGCAATAGGCTCCCTCTGAAGGCAGCTCTGCAGTCAGTTGTACTTGTGACCGTGCCATGCCCTAAGGGTCTCTCATCCCAATCTAGCCACTGAAAGCTTTGCAGTAGACTCCATGCCCCGTGCTTCTCTCATCTGGCTACACAGGAGGACATTCCCTAACACATTTCATTCCTTTCATCCTCCAGTTACAGCACTCAGGTGCTGATGTTAGCAGAAATAGGTTCTTATCTGGTCAGTGGCACACTCAGGTGATGTTCACACATAGCAGAGACAAGTCTCTTCACCACTCTCAGAGGTAGCTCCTTTTGTAGAGATACTTCCTGTTTTGCTCTCAAATACCTGTATTCAAAGTAAAGCAAGTTGCCTTGACCTGGATATTTAGAGTCTGTTTGCCTTCTGCAGCAGCTCTTTCCTTCACTGCTTTGAAGAACTCGTCTGAGCTAATAGCATGGGCACTTTCTTCTTTATCCTCTCCATGCATCTGCTGGTGCTTACAGGCTCTTGCATTTGCTGCTTCTCCCAACTACAGGGGCTTTACTTTCAGCACTTATCAGAGCCCATGCAGCATTCAGGTGCTGTGCTGACTTCATCCCTGCTCTCAGATCTGCTCTCATCACTGCCACGGGTCACTCTGGTGGTGTCAAGTGTTTTCAGCAGTTTATGAAGGTTCCACACTGCTCACCCTTCAAAGGTGTCACTCTGGACAGGGCGACTTCTGCTGCCTGGCAAATTCTAATTGCTGTGCCCAGCATTAGCTCTGCAACCAGACCTTGCTCGCTGCCTCTGCCTCCCTCTCAGTTGCCTGTTCTCCAGCCACACATCAGTCACCAGCTCTTCTGAGACTTCCCTTTCTTTCAGTCCTCTTTGATTAAACCACGTCTTTTATATGTTTCATTTTTTCCCATGGTGTTCCCACATGCCTCAGGTTTCTGTGCCGCACTCCTGTAATTAGCTTCCTCAGCCTCAGTCAACGGAACACTACCAGAGAAATCAAATGCTTCAGAACCAGACAGTGTCAAAAATAAGGCCTTGACACCTTTGTTTTTACCACAACTTACTACTTCCAGTGGCTGTGAGAAAGCTACTTGAAGCTCTCTTCCCATGCCAGGGAACTCCAGCATCCTCCCACAGACCCCAGGAGCCAGAGGAGCAGCTCAGGAGAATAAACACTGCAGGCACACAGCAGCACAAGTGACCAGCAAACTCACCTGTGCTGTGGGGCAGAAGAGGCACAACTCCCTCTGCCCAAGAGGATTCAACCCCCACCTTTTGCCTCTCCAGACTGTGCTCCAGCCTTTCACAGATGATGCATGGCTGGACCCCTTGGGCAGACTTGAGCCTCGAACACAGAGCCTTGTGCAGCAGCTCACCCTTCTGCAGGGCTTGGAGACAGTTTGTCCCAACAAGATTCCTGCAGGGTCAGATGTGGAAACCAAACTCAGAAGATCACTCTGGAGTTAGGATCACACTTGAGGTGTGCCCCAGTCTTAGAAAGAGTAGAAATTTTGGCTTCTCAGCTTTTTCCAAGTTCCAGAAGACTCCATCCTGTCTTGTCCACCTTGGACTGGAAAGGTGGGTTGCACCAGCTGGGCTGGTTTAGTGGTGCCAAAATCCCATTAAAGATGTTGCCTCCAGAGCTGAGGCACATGAGAGTGAACTGTACCAGGCTCTAACCAGCCAAGTAAAAATCTTATCTCCCTGCTTGACTGCGAAGCTCAGTCTTGCACAGCAGACCATCCATAACATGACCAAGGTTGAAGATTTCCAGACCACATTTTTCCTATACCCAGAAGAAAAGGCTGCTGCTCCAGAAGTTATTAAAGAAAATGACTGAAGAGGACAGAAGGGAACAGAGAGAACAGGACAGCCTCTGCACAGCAGATGGAGACCTAGGTCCTGTTCTCTCTTTTGCTTGCAGGTTTACTCCCCAAGTCTTGCCTTAAAGCCCAGGCAGCAGATATCCTGGCCAGGCTACTACCTCCCAAGTTCTTCCACACGCACATTACATGGAATGCCCTTGTCCTGCCTCATAGGGTTGGAAAATTATTTTATACACTCCTAAAACCACTGTGACTACTTCCCATGCAGCTGAAGAGAAGAGATGACAACCTATGTCCAGGAGTGGCAGGTGTCCTAAAGAATGGGCTCCAGCCTGGCACCAGGGTCTCCCACAGAGGGGACAATTTCCTCAGTGGGCATGTCTGAGGAGACAAACCTAAACATAAGCCAGAACATTTCTCCTGTCTAAAGAACTTGGTGAATGCGGATAAGACATACACGTCACCAAGGGAAAGTTTCCAGAATCAATGGGTGAAGTTAAGGACTGGGCCAGGTACTTTCTGCGTGGCTCTGCTGGATCCACTGACCACATCTCCTTCCCTGCAGCAGAGCTGATGCCCCAGTTATCATCCCAGGGCAGTGTGAGGGCACTGCAGTAGGTACTACTGTGCATGGGAACAGCAACACAGATCAAACAGCTTTAGACTGGAGTCAGAATTGTGATTTGAAATCAGAATTAATATCCCTGTAGCTTTGTTATGTTCAACCTGTCCCACTTTGGCACAAAGCCGTTGACCTTCCCACAAAGGCATTCCCTGCTCCAACTGGTGGCGGGGAGCGAGGACAGGGGCTGCTGGGGCTCTTTCGAGACACTTCCCAGATTTTCCGAGCCCCTGAGAAAGCAGAGCAGCACCCCGGCCTCTCAGAACAAAGTGTTTCCAGAGATCGGAGGTCCCCGGTGAGCGGAGGAGGCGGCGCTGAGAGCAGGAAGCCGCACATCAGGTCGCTGCGGGCTGGCTGTGCTCGTGGTGTGCCGATGTGCTTGAGCTGAGCTCTCAGCAGCCCTACGGACCCAGCCAGCTGGGGCATCCACAAGAGTTTCAAGCACCGCAGTGAGACGCCCGGCCCCCCATGGCCCCTTCCTCTGGAATGGCTGTCAGACCTTCCCAGCACCGGCTTGTCAAAGGCAGCGGCCGTGCCCCTGGACAGAGCCCCGGGGTGAGCGCCAGCGCCGTGCCGGGGCCGCCAGCCTGCCCTTGCCGGGGCCAGGGCTGGGAACAGCCGCCCAGCGCTGTCAGCAGCACATCAAGCTGCAGCACGGGCCGGGGCTGATGCCGGCAGCCACGTCCAGATATTCCTGCACTCGGTGAAAAACAAGCTCCATCTGGTCCTGCAGAGGGATGAGGTGCCTGCACAGCAGTGCCCAGTCCAAACCTGCCCATGGTGCGATGCCACCTGCACCCGTTTGCCCTCCCCCTGTCCTTTGCCTCCTCACACACAGATGCTGAAGTCCAGCTCAGCACCCACCTACCGACGGGTTTGCCCCGGGGCACTGCTGGCTGCCCACCCTTGGGGCAGCCCAGGAGCTGGGAAGCCTTGATGGAATTCTCCCTGGAAGACAGCAGGTCTCCAGCTTGGGTTAGGGGATATCCCTTGCACTCCTTGCTGCTCCATGCAGCAATGAAGAAGTTTACCTGGGTTTAGACTGGGAGAGGGAAGGGTTAGGTTAGATAATGTGAAGAAAGTCTTCCCTATGATGGTGGGGAGGCCCTGGCACAGGGTGCCCAGAGAAGCTGTGGCTGCCCCATCCCTGAAAGTGCCCAATACCAGGGTGGATGAGGCTTGGAGCAGCCTGGGACAGCGGAAGGTGCCCCTGCCCATGGCAGGGGTGGCACTGGGTGGGCTTTGAGGTCTCTTCCAACCCAAACCATTCTGGAGTTCTATGATAATTACAAGTGATAATTTATTCATTACTGTTGAACCTGTTTACTCTGTCTAAGCCTGTTCCCCCTGAGCTGGAAGACAGGGCCAGGGAGCAGAATGACACCCTCATAATAAAAGGGTTAATGGTCAGCAAACTACACCAGAGAGACACACATATTTATGGAGTCAGATGCAATCTCAGGGACCTGGTGGAAGTGCTCACCGAGCCACTTCCCATCATTTATCAGCAGTTCTGGTGCACTTGGGAGGTCCCAGCTGTCCCAAAGTGATGTTCCCCAGGGCTCAGTAGTGGGTCCAGTCCTGTCTAAAGTCTTTACCAATGATTTGGATGAGGAGGTTGAGTGCACTCTCAATAAGTTTACATCCAACACAACAAGCTGGGTGGAAGTGCGGATCTGCTGGAGGGCAGGAAGGCTCTGCAGAGGGATCAGGACAGGCTGGACTGATGGGCCAAGGCCAATTGCACAAGGTTCAACAAGGCCAAGTGCCGGGTCCTCAACTTGAGTCACACCAAACCCAGGCAGTGCTCCAGGCATGAGGAAAAGTCTNGGGGTGGTCAGGCTCTGCTCCCAGGGAACAGGGACAAGACACGATGAAATGGCCTCAAGCTGTGGCAGGGGAAGTTTAGATTGGATATTAGGGAAAATTTCTTCACTGAGATGGTGTTCAGACATTGGAACAGCCTGCAATGGCAGGGGTGGAGTCACCATCCCTGGAATTGCTTAAAAAATGTGTTGATGTGGTACTTGAGGACATGGTTTAATGGTAAACATAGTGGTGCTGGGTTGATGGTTGGACTCGACGATCTTAAAAGTCTTTCCCAACCTAAATGATTCTATGGTTCTAATTAGAAAACAGGGAACAAGCTGCCTGTCCTGAGTGGTCTCTCTTTTCTACCAGCAATGCCCACTGCTAAGCAGAAATGGAGCTGCAGGAGCACTGCCCTCCCAGTGATGCAGGAATGAGGGGCTGGGGAGGAGCGAGGGACTCCAGCTGATTCAGGGCAGCCCTCAGCAGGACTGTGCATCACAGAGGGGCATGGGAGGCACCTAATTCATGCAGAGGGATCAGAGAATCCCAGAATGGTTTGGGTTGGAAAGGACCTTAAAGATCATCTTATTCCACCCCCTGTCATGGGCGGGAACACCTTCCACTATCCCAGGCTGCTCCAAGCCCTGTCCAACTTTGGACACTGCCAGGGGTGCGGTTACAGCTTCTCTGGGCAACCTGTGTGAGGGCCTCCCCACCCTCACAGAGAGGAATTTCCTCCTAACACCCAGTCTAAAACAGTCCTCAATTAGTTTAAAACTGTCCCCCTGTGTTCTGTCGCTGTCTGCCTGTGCAAAAAGTCTCTTTTCCTCTTTTTTATAAGCTCAGTTTATCAAAGCTGCAGCTGTTTTGGGATTAGCAAACAGGAGAGGCTGAGACAGACCCTCCCCATCAGCAACATGGTCAGTAGCTGGCACAAGGGAGGCCCTGAGCCCCTGTGCCAGCACAGGAAAACCGGTATTGATGCAGCTGGCTGTAACAACCAGAGCCCATCTAGAATGGAATAGAGTAGAACAGAATAGAATAGAATAGAATAGAATAGAATAGAATAGAATAGAATAGAATAGAATAGAATAGAATAGAATAGAATAGAATAGCATAGAATGTCCTGAGGTGGGAGGGGTCCACAAGGATCATGGAAGTCTCCTGGCCCTGCACAGACAACCCTATGTCCCTCTCCATGAACAAGGAGCTGTTCCAAGCAGTGATGCCTGGTGTCAATGCCAAGATTCTCTTCTCCTCCTCCTCACCTCTTGTTTGCTCACCTGCAGGATGACCCTGCAGGGAGAGGAAGAGGATGGATGTCTGCTTGCAGCAGAGCATCGGGAGTAGGGCTCAGGGCAGGGCTGAAGGCAGCTACCTGTGCCTGCAGCTTCCTGCCAGGTCACTGCAGTGGAACCTGGCCTGCAGCAAGCTGCACACAGCTGCCTACACTGCCAGGCCTCCTGCTGGGCACCAATCTTCATCTCTTTGAAATCCACATTAAAATACATGAGCCACACTCTCTGGCTAGGGGTCCCAGCGCTAGATAATTGCTTTTTAAGTGCTTTCTAAATGCAAACTGCATGTCATTCTTACCACCATTGCCACCTCCCCTGCACCCAGTCTTTGAACTGCTACATGTCATGACAATATTGCAATTACCCTGTCAGTGTCGGGAAGTGCAGGCACTCCCAGATGGAAAGTACAGGGATGTGCTGGACACTGGAAGCCTGCCCTCCCAATCTCTACAGACAAGGGGCTGGCAAGAGTCCCGCACACTGGCTAAGCCCCAACCTTTGGTGGATCCAGAGGAGCACGTGGGGGTCCTTTGCTGGGTCACCTCAGGAAAGAAGGTGACCTGCTGCAGGCCAAGGCTGGAAACGCGGTGGATCCCTGATTGTGCAGTGGATTCCTGATGATGCAATGAATCCCCTTGCAACAACTGTTGTGTGCAACTTCCTGGCTGTGTGCTCTCCTTCCTCTGCAAGGCATCTGCAAAGTCCTTGGCTTTAAAACTCAGCCAGATCCCTGCCTGTGTACCCTTTTTCCTCAAGCCCATGAGCCCAAGATCTGCTGCATGCTGAAATGGCAGAAATCACTCAATTAATCCCAAAACCAGCTTACAGTCACAGAATCATAGAATCACTGGGGTTGGGAAAGCCCTTTAAGATCATCAAGTCCAACCATTAACCCAGCACTGCCAGATCCACCACTAACCAATGTCCCTAAGCGCCACATCTACACATTTCTTCAACCCTTCCAGAGACTTTTTCTGACTTTTTGCTTTGTGGGAAATGCTGAAGGAGAGAAAGAGAAAAAAAAAAAAAGAAGGGAAAAAGAAGCAAGTACCATTCTGGACTGGTCCCAAGTGTTGATTTAAAGGTGCTATTTCCAGACCTGGCAGCAAAGCTGAGCTCTGACCCACCCACCACATCCTGGGAGAACACGGCTCTTAAGGCGGCAGCAGTCAGGCTTCTCCAGAGCTCACTCCAAATTCTGTGCCAGCATCACTCCCAGGTGCTGGGGGGCTGCTGGTGAGGACCTGCCCCTGCCACCACCTGCAGCTGCCCAGCCCTGTCATCCCCACCATAGCCAGACCATGGGGCAAGGCAGATCTTTTGCACAGAGG
Organism: Oreocharis arfaki; assembly: GCA_013398015.1. NCBI lineage: Eukaryota > Metazoa > Chordata > Aves > Passeriformes > Paramythiidae > Oreocharis > Oreocharis arfaki. Next base: position 199,563 of record VZRR01007585.1, read on the forward strand.
TGAGACAAGGCAGTGCTGCTTAGCAGAGCGTGGCTTGGAAAACCTTCAGGGATGCCATGGGGGTGCAGTGAGGGCCCTGAGGTCTTTTCCCTCCCCACCTGCTCCATCTGGCCCAAACAGGAGTGGTGAGGCTGGGATACAGGTGGTCCCCAGCAGGGGACACCGATTGGGATGGAGACACTGTGGAAAGAACCTCCCGGTGGCAGCAGAGCCTTTTGGACTGTCACGTCAGCAGACCCAGGAAAACCACCCAAAATGATCCTAATGCAGCTCTGTTGGAACAACGTGCACCATGTCACTGTCCACAGCATCATCCTCCTCCTGCTGTCAGTGCCACCGGGCAGGGTCAGGGGTACATGGCTGTGGACTGGCTCCTCCACTGGCTTCCAGTATGCCCAGTGTGCCTGGCAGAGCAGTGCCTCAGGGAGAGGGCACAGGGACCTGGTAGCTGCTCTCTCCACAGGAAAAGGACAGAGTGACTTCTCATCCATGGGAAGCCCCAGGAGGCACATTTCTGTCTGACCCTGGAGAAAGGGGACAAAAGGGACATACAAAACATGGTATTAATGCTGCTTTCCTTCTCCATTCACTCTGGATGGGTAACTCCCTTCTGGCTGTTCCTAAATCCTACAGGGATCATCTGGATATCAATTTCCACATCACACACACCTCTGAGCCTCTGTGCAATGCAGCTCCCCCAGAGCCGGCTCCCCCTCACACACCACCTTTACTCTGGAGTGCCCAACTTCATCTCAGGCAGTATTTCCCAATTTCCAGAGCTCCTTGCCCAGTCACACATGCACTGAGTAGCCAGGACTCAGCAGGGAACTGTCTTTGAGCTCACCCCAACTTGCATTTGCTGCCTTGGGGTGCAACATGGCTGGGAATGTGCAGCTGGGACATGGGCACTCCAATCCCTATGGATGTGCCTGCTGTGTCTGCAGCACACAGTCATGTCAGAAGGCATTTGGTGCTCAGCACTGTCTGAGAGCTGCTGCGTGTCATACCTGGCTGACTCATCTGCAACGTGCCAGGGCCCTGTAGCCACCACAGCAGTCTTTGTGCCTATGAGTGGCCACAGCCACAATCTGCTTGGTGTGACACCAGAGGGAAACACCATGCTAGGAGCTGCTGGGCATCTCTGCCATTTGGGGAAGCAGACAGAGCAGAGCAGAGCAGAGCAGAGATCCTGCCTTGCTCAATGCTGGTGGGAAGGTGGAGAGATGTGGAGACATTGCAGGCAGAGCTGGGACTTTATCCTCTGCTTCCTGCTGCCTTGGATCCCACAGGTCACTTGAACCCTAAGAAAGCTCTTTCCTGCATCCACTTGCAAGAAGGGCCCTTTCAGCTCCCCAGGCACCTCTTGCTTTGTTGAGGGTGGCTGCTGGACATCTCCCCTGTCCCATTCATTATTCTATCCATCTCACTGTGTTCCCTTTCATTCATCCCTTCTCAAAGTAAATAGCTCCTTTCTCCTCTCTTCTCATGTGGAAATCACTCTCCACCCATTATCATTTTCATGATTTCACTTTCTGCTGTATCCACTGTGACGAGACACGAGGATGCAGCAGTTCTCAGTGCATTTCTGGGTGCGTGGAACATCTGCCTTCACGCTGGCATGTCTTGTCTTAATGCATGTGGAAAAACTCATTTCCTCCCTTTTAGTGGCGATACCGTCCCCCGGTGAGAGCTCACTGCTCTCCGTTCCCAGGCCCTGTCTCAACGCAGAGGCATTGCAAATACATCTGAGGGTCTTGTTCCCAGCTTCAGATGATCTTCCTCTCAGCTGATGCACTGCTATCTTTAATTTCCTTCTTTTCATCCTCTCATGCTGCTGTAAGGAAGATGCACCATGTGCCTCTCCATGATTCCTCACCAATTTGCTCCCGGCTATCAGGAGCACGGCACCATGGCCATCCCTTCAGAGGGATGCAGTGGCTTGGAGGCATTTCCAGCTGTGGGTCTTGTGTGGTGTGGTCCTGTCTCAGCCATCAGAGAATGCCAGCACTGTGCAAACAGCAGCTGGCCAGGCCAGGCTCATGTTGCCTAGCTCGGCCTCTCTGTTACACCCAACAGAGCAGTGCTGGGATCCAGTGCAGGCAGCACCTCTCCCACCTGGGATCCAGCATCCAGCCCCTCCAGCCACTGCCAGTCTGGCCACACCCAGAGTCAGCTGCTCAGAGAGCTGAACAAACACTTGGGCTGGTACATTCCTGATAAGGCTGTTTTTTATTCTGCAAAACAATGTCACACTTCTTATCTGACACAAATCCGCAGTGTTGCTCCAGTAGCTCTCCAAAGCAGCAATTTAACCCCGGACACATTGGTGTGAACTTGGGTAATTATAGCTGGAGCTGCCTCCAGCTCTGCCAGGGCTGTGGGTGTTACAGGTGCTCTGTCTCAGCAAGGTGAGCGGGATTAGAGACATCATCCTCCCAGGAGATGGTAGCTCAGTCCTGGAATATAAATCAGCCTCTTCTCCAGACTGATATGTCATTTTCCTGACCCCCAGAGCGTGGTGCAATGCTTTACACCAGTTCCCCTGTGACTAACCAAGGCATTAGCAATGGCAGCTGGGCTTTGCAGTCTGCCCATTCATGGCCAAGTGGTTTTTATGTGTGGTCTCCAGATGATGACAAGGTGTCATGCCAAGCCTGACCAGCACCACCAGCAGAGCCTGGAATAGTGGGGCTCAGGGCTTCTCCTGCCACTCCCCTACCATCAGCAAAATTCAAGACTGGAAGCACAGGTGACCCCTTTCTACCCTGTCCCTTTCCTGTAGAGACAGGCCAGGTAAGGAAAGGCCACCACCAGCTGACCAACGCAGAGAGGAAGTGCCAGCCTTGAGGATAGCCCAGGGAGATGTTGCCCTGCCCAAGAGTTTGCTGGGCTTAGGGAGTCTTTCTGAAGGGCAGACCTTACACACTTCACAGGTGATCAGAGAGCCCAGTGCTCCTTCATAAGGTGGGAACAACCTTTGTGCTGTTTGTCCCTGGCTGTCTCCGATGCCTGAGGCTACAATCACCACAGACAAGTTACCTGGGCTGGGCACAGTGGGGAAGGGGAACAGATTCGCACCGCGGTTCTTGGGGTGAGCCTAAGGGACAGTGACATCTGCAGGGACATCTGCAGGAGCACTGTCCCACTTGGGTCCCAGCTTGAGACCCTGGGCAACTGGAGTGGGGCCACACTGGCTCTGCCCAGAGTCCCAAGGCCACCTAGGCACTGGCTTCTGGTAGGGACAGCAGGGGACATGGCCAGGCTGGAGGAAAGGACAGAATGACCACAAGGCCACAGTGACATTTGCAGCCTGATCCCAGGAACATTCTCAAATCCTGACACATCCCATAGCCACCGTCTGGTGGCAGACCTTGCTGCAGGAGAGAAAACCCACTCATCCCCAGGCTGTGGGAGAGAAATGGGAATTTCCCAGGGTCGAGGACAAAAGGATGCGTAAGGACCAGAGCATCAGCATTGTGCTAAGGGCTGGGACAAATTTCGGGTCTGATCTCTGCATGTCTAGTGGAAGAGAAGCCTCCCCATGCAGGCTGTTCCACTGCATCAGGGACAGGCTCAGATGCACGCCGAGGGAGGCACGCAGATGCCAGCATAATTAGCCACAAAATAGACTTTTCAGTATCACACAATGACAAAGGAAAATAAAAAAGCTCTGCGTGCTGATAATTCCTCAGTGCGCCTCGGTGACAAGGAACTGGGACAGACCTGAGCTTCCACTGAGCCAGAGGAAAAGGTATTTTTAAAAAGCAGATTATCTGGTTAAACAGAGGGCAGGGGGCTGAGCCGGGAGATAATGGGGGTGTCTCTGACAGCTTTATTAGGAAGTGCCTAACGTCGGAGTGATTTCATAGAGGCTCTCAGAGCAGAGGCTGACTGCGAGAGCTGGATCTCCACCAGGGAGCCTCAGCAGCACTGTCACACGAGCTTAGATGGCAACTGGCCCCAGCTCTGTGCATCAGGGGACAATGGGAGCAGCAGGGATGTGCTGTAAAGGGTCCCCACCTGCGTGTCCACCTGGGGGGAGCAATGGGCGAGTGCTGTATCCGTGAGCCACCATCAGTAGGAGTAGCTCTACTAAGCCAAAAGAGGGGAATGCTCAGAAACAGGGGGGAATGCCATTGCCTTCACCATCAGGACTGGCAGTCCTGGTCCAAACACTCCTAGGCTCAGCAGGGGCAGGATTCAACCCTTCCTTGGCCTTGCAGCTGCCACTCAGGACACGCTCACCTGCCTTTTGCAGCGTTTCCTTGCTGCTTCTGCCTCGTTCCTCACCATGTCATGTTCCCACGTGCTGCAAAGACCCCTCAAAGCTGGCACTGCACTCATGTAGCTGACCCCAGCCAAGGACAGTCCTCAAGGGTGGTCAGGTTCCCCAGGGAATGAGCATGGCCCCAGGGCTGCCAGAGCTCCAGGAGCCTTTGGACAATGCTCTCAGTCAAGGGTGGGGTGTTCATGCAGGGCCAGGAGTTGGACTCAATGATCTTTCTGGGTCCCTTCCACCTCAGAATATTCCATGATTCTATGATTCTCATCATATCTCCAGCACCTTTTGCATCCAGGGCCTGCAGAGAGTTATTGTCTCCAGCTCTCAGGGTCCTCCTGCCCCCACTGGCAGCACACCATGTCTCACATAGACACCTCCTGGCACTGACCCCTGTTGTGCTGGGCTCCCAGAGGTTTGGGAGTGCACAGTTCCAGAGTGCATGGGCAACACATCAATGGGATGGGTGCATGGGGATGGGGCATATCCTTTCCTTCTCCAGACTCTTCCATCAGGGCAGGGACCCAGCCTGGCATCAGGCTGTCACCAGTGTGCACTAGCAGGATGCTCACTACTGAGAAACCCAAGCTGGGATCATCCTGTTCCGAGGGACTAGCCAGCAATGCAGGGTACCAGAGAAAAACAAGTCATTGCCAGCGTGACTCCTGGCCTAGGTCTCTGGAGCAGCTGTAACTGGGAACAGGGGCACTTGAACCTGTCTCTAATCCCAGATTCTACATGAGCTGAACAGGTCCTGCCACTTGCCTGGGGCTTACAGTGGGATTGACAGGCGCTCCCACACTGCCCGAATGCCCCAGCCAGCCAGAGCTGCCCCGAGTGGCTCCCGTCATCCGGGCCAGGGCTTCTCTGTGAGACAAGGGCAAGCTCACATGCTGAGCCTGGCCTTGAACATGCCCGGCCATGGCTCTGTCCACGGGCATCAGAGGGAGGATGAAAATCCGGGTCCCTGGGAACAAAAGGCTGTGGCGCCTCTGCCCCTAAAGCTGCCAGCTCAGTGTGAGAGGACTCCCCAGGGCTCAGGGGAGCCAGCGATAAAGCTGTCTCTGACAAGGGAAGCTAAAGATGTAAGAGGCAGCATGAAATCACGGGTGACAACCATAACAGGCAGCTCCAGACATGCGAGGGGGAGCAGGAACTGTGCTGCATCCAACCGGGAGGCATGGCCGCCTTTGCAGTGAGTGGTGCATGCTGTGGTGGGGTGCAGGACTGACAGAGGAGGAGATGGAGACAGGCCCTGCACTGGCCCCATTGCCTGTTGATGCTCTGTCCCGTCTCACCGGCACAGGGACTGGGTGATGTGTTGTCCCAGTCCTGGCCATGATTCCGGCTGCTGGATCTTGCTGTCCAATGCTGCAGCCCTGAATGAAACGTATTTAACACAAAGGGGATCGCAGCACCCAAAGTGCTTCACCTCGACTGGGCTGCCAGCCTGAGTACCCAGCTAGGACAGAAAACACTTGCTAATTTCCCTGTGAAAGTATTTCTGTTCCATTATCAGTTTAACCCAGAATGCCTGAGCCAGTGCACCATCTTGTCAAACCCTGGAGCTGCAGAACACACTGCCTGTGCAGGCAGGGTGCTGCCTGTGCTGGGGTGTTACCTGTGCTGGGGTGTTACCTGTGCTGGGATGCTGCCTGTGCTGGGGTGTTACCTGTGCTAGGATGTCACCTGTGCTCGGGTGTTACCTGTGGTGGGATGTCACCTGTGCTGGGGTGTTACCTGTGCTGGGATGTCACCTGTGCTGGGATGTCACCTGTGCTGGGATGCTGCCTCTGCTGGGGTGTTACCTGTGCTGGGATGTCACCTTTGCTGGGATGTCACCTGTGCTGGGATGCTGCCTCTGCTGGGGTGTTATCTGTGCTGGGGTGCTGTCTGTGGTGTCAGAGACATTGCCCAGCTGCCCCCATCACCTCCTCCCACCACCAGCTCCACAGTTCCCCTTTGTATGCCTCTGCACAAGGGCACCAGAATTCAGCCACCCTCTCTTTCAACTTTTCCCCTCTCTCCTTTCCCCCAGTCTGTAACAAATCAGTGAAAAGAGGGAAGAGAAGAGGCTCCAATGACAGATGGAGCTGGTGCTATCATCTCTCTTAACTGTCACGGAGAAAATCACACGGCAGCCACTGAAATTCAAATTAGAGTTTTGCTGAAGCTGCTAAAACTCATCAAAAGATATCTTTGAAGTCCACTGGCAGGCTGGTCATTTCTTTTAAATTAGTCCCTGTTGAAAATGAAATTGCAGGGAGTTGGTGTATTAGCATATTGGAGTGAGAGAGACAGCATAATGCTGCCTTTCCAGGGAGCAGAGGCAGCCTGCTCCCGCACAAAGCCCACACTCAAACCGGGCTCTTACTGCATTAGTTTAAATGAGCGAGCCATTTCAAAGCTCCCATTAAGGGGGCCGGGCTGGAGCTCACAGGGAAGGCGGCAAAGACAGGTCAGTGCTGTCCCCGTGTCTGCGCCCTCGGAGCCGAGCTCCCGGCAGCAGCACCGCTGCCCATGCAAATGAGGAGCTGCCTGTTTAGCGGAGCCAAACTGATGTCTAGGAGAGATGGGCCCTCTCCAGTTCCAGTCCGGGTACCGGCCATTCCTAGAGCTGATGTGGTGTTTAGGACATGCAGCTCATCACAGCCCTCTGGGGCAGATGCAGAGCCAGGATCAGTCCCACAAAAGCAGGGACAGTCCCCTCCCCAGGCTTCTTCCACATTGTGCTTTATCCCAGCACCTTCTAGACAGACTGGAGTCAGCATCTTCCTGTCCAAGAGGTAGCTGAGCCCCAAGGCAGGGCCCTGGAGAACCCCAGACCACCTCTGGAAAGCTGCAGCAGCACCAGCAGGAGCCCCAGGCAGATCTCATCTGAAAATCTGGCACTGAAAAGTGGATCAGTCCCAGCAGTCCCCATTGAGGCTTCTCCTCACCTGAACCCCAGGTGCCTTGCATCTCAAAGGTGCCTGTCAGAGGTGAGTGTAGGCATTCATGGCCCTTGTGAGCCACAGATTATGGTAGGACTCCCCTGAGACACTAGAAACCTGTGAACTGGATACAGTGGGATGGTGGGCAGTAGCCCCAAGAACAGCTGCAGAATCTCCCATTAGCGGATATTTTCAACACGGACAAAATTGGGCTGTCAACCTGCTCCAGCTCAGTCCAACAAGGATTTGCCCAGAAATACTGTTTTTTAGGATGAGTACCAGCCCCCTTCTCATCTCCCAGGTCCTGCACCACACCACCCTCCCCTCTCCTGGGAGGCTGAGCACAGCATTTCTGCTCTTCAGGAGGTAGCCACCTCCTTCTTTTCCCAGCTCCACTAGCCCAGGACATCCAGTTTCCTTCGCCTGCCCTGTATCTCTGAGCAGACGTTTCCCTGTCAGCCCGAATCCTTAGGCAGACAGATGCTGTTGGATGGAGCTGTTTCTTTCATTCCCGGGTTGATGTGATGGGATTTAGAGTGGCACTAGTCACACTCTGGTGTCTTGACACAGAATGTCTTTGAGCCAAGAGCTATTGGCTGCAGGTTTCACAGGGCTCTGAGAGGGGTTGGGAGCAGGTCAGAGGCAGAGAGTGTGGCCAATTCCCCCCTGAACTGCAGAAGACAGAGCAGAACTTGCCCCAGAACATGTAATCTATGACATTTTCCTGAGCTAATGCAAATTGCACCAACCCAGGCAGAGATCTGAGCTCCTGCTGTCACCAGCACACATGGCACAGGCTGAGCAGAGGCTTTTGCTGAGGGTTTTGTCAGAAAGGTCACACAGTCCAGGGCTGAGCCTGTCCTCCAAATTGTTAGCTCCTTACTGTGATTTTCCCTGGATTTCTGACAAAGCGGCACAAGGAGGCACAGATCCAATCTAGCAAATACACCATCGGAGTGAATAGTGAGAAGATTTTTCTCCATCAGCTTGGTTAGTTCATGGCATTTAACTGCATTTCCCAGCCTTGACTGGGCTGAACACCAAAGCGTTGGATGGGGTGGGGGCTTTCTGAGGGTCATGCAGCCTATGCTGTGGTAGAGCCCAGCACCCCAGCATCCCAGGCAGGAGCAGCAAGCAGGGAAGCCAGTGCCAGGGTTCTGAGCGTATGTTTCTTCCATGCAACCCCAAATCCCCAGCATGGGAGGAGGCTTGAAGCAGCAACTGCTGTTTGGCCAAGGTCATCAGCCTCCAACTTGGAAGGAAAAGCAGTGCCCAGGGATCACTGGGCACATCCACCACGGTTGCTTTTCATAATATCATAGAATCATGGAACCACAGAATATCCTGAGCTGGAAGGGACCCACAGGGACCATCCAGTCCAACTCCTGACCCTGCACAGACACTCCAACAATCCCACCCTGGGCATCCCTGGCAGTGCTGTCCAAATGCTCCTGGAGCTCTGGCAGCCTCGGGGCTGTGCCCATTCCCTGGGGAGCCTGGGCAGTGCCCAGCACCCTCTGGGGGAAGAACCTTTTCCTGAGATCCAGCCTAAGCTTCCCAAGCATTGATAAGCAGGTGGCCAGTTAGTCTGCAACTGGTGGGATAACATCCTGGTCATCTCCTGCAAGGCATTGCCTGAGCTTCAAATTCAAACCTCCAGTCTGGGTTTTCAGGGTCTCATCTCACCCCCTTGCGTTTCCCCAGAAATCCTGTCATTTGGCTGCCAGGGAAAGTAGTAGGATGGCCAGAAAGCCATGACAGAAACTTCTTCAGCTCTGGGCTGTTAATTGCCCTCTCTCCAAAATAATGCTGGAAGCTGGGATGCTGTAGGCTCCAACTGCTTTGCTTTTCCCCAGCAGCTCTCCGTCCCTCCACAGGCACCAGCAGTGCCAACAAGAGTGTGCCTGGGGCAAGGGCAGCAGCCTCCTGCCCACCTGGGCCAGATACCTCCATCACTCACCCCAGCAGCACCAAACCCCATCAGTTCCTGCTGAGCTCCTTTCTGCTGCCACTGGAATGCTTGGCTCCAAGACGGCGGCTGCAGCAGGAGCAGAGGAGGCAATGCAGGGCCTCTGTTCCCACAGCAAACACGGGAGGATCGCTCCTTTCATCTGCGCCATGCAACAAGAGCAGCAGCTGGGGCCTCGCCCCTGCCCCGCTGCCTCCTGTCCTGGCAAACAGGGCCCGGGCCAGCCGCCCTGACACAGCATTCGTGGGGAGCAGGGAGGATGGCAGGGAAGGGCAGAGCCCAGAGCCCGCAGGGCACAGCCACTCTCATTAACTTCTCGTTATGTGCTCCACTTCCTCTTAGGGAGAAAGGCTTTAAATGTCACCATTTTCTGCTGTAACAACCCAAGAGGTGGTGACACACAGAGCAGTCCTTGAGTCACAAGCCCTGGTCAGGTTTCCAGCACGTGGGCATTGCAAGAGCCGACAGGGTCCCACCAGCCTGGGTGTCAGCTCCCTAAATATTCCTTTGCTGAACCCAGAGAGCCTTGTGTGTTGTGGGAGGCCCTTCTCAGGGTATTTCCGGAGGGTTTTGAAAAGCCCCTGAGAAGGATAGGATTGTTTCCTATGGGATCACAGGAGAAGTGGGCTGGAGGAGGGGAGTGGGGAATTCGTGTCCCAGGCACAGACACGTATCAGTCCAGGGACCAGCATGATGGCACAATACCCAACAAGGCTCTCATCTGAAGTGATCTTGAGACTTCCCCTTTTAAACCTTCTTGTTTTACCTATTGGTAAGCTCAAAAGGCAGGAAATTGATGTAAAACCTCAGTGGGAGACTGCATGAATGGGAAAGGGATTTATTTAATGCCATTTCCAAGATGAAACCATCCACTTGCCCTCGGCACCTAGCAGTGTCCAAGTGGTATGAGCACCACACCCTTGTGTGTGACAGAAGGGACAAAGGATGTCAGCCAATGTCCCATCCCCAGCAGTAGTGACAACAAACTGGCTTTAACACCATTTGGGAGGCAATGGGGATTCCAGGGTCATATCTCACCTCACACGTCATGGGCCAAGTCACTGCCCATTGCATTGGTGGTTGTGTCCTCGTTCTGCACAGCCACAGCCACAGCCTTCCATCCAGAGGTCTTTCCCAACTAACCCTCTGCTGCTGGCTGTTCCCCGGGCAGGGCACAAAGGCAGGGTTTGCAGGATGGGTACAGGGGGAAAAGTCCAGGTCATTAGCTGTTTTCAGGGCAGGGATCTGGTCTGTGCCCTGTGGGGAAGGAAGAACTAATCTGAATTTCTGCAGGCTGGTGAAGATTTATCTGCTGCTGCAAGGGGACCTTCACACCAACACACACAAACTGCAGAGCATCCCCTCAATGTCTCGCCCAAAAGATCTATCAGAGAGGCAAACACAGTTTCAAGTGTTCATGAACAGCTTTATCATCCTTTTGGATTTGTCATCGGCCTTTGTGCCTGGTGGTGAATAATCCAGGGTCCACTGAGGCAGCTGGAGGTACAGAAATGGGGTGAGGGCATCAGGAATGCAGACAGATAAGTAGGAAACTAACGCTTCCCAAGAATCACAAGGGTTGGAAAGGAACTTAAAGCCCATCTTGTCCCCCCCCCCTGCCGTGGGCAGAGACACCTTCCACTATCACAGGTTGCTCCAAGCCCCGTCCAACCCAGCCTTGGACACTTCCAGGGATCCAGGGGCAGCCACAGCTTCTCTGGGCACCCTGTGCCAGGGCCTCCCGACTCTCACAGCCAGGAATTCCTTCCCAGTATCTATTCTAAATCTGCCTTCCTTCAATTTAAGGCCATTGTGAAAGAAAGGAGCCACATTCTCTGGAAGGATTAATGGTAGGAGTAGCTTGGTCTGTGCTGGGCTGAGGAAATCATTCTCTCCTCTTTCTACTGGGGTCTGGCATTTTGTCTGCAGGGGGACAGTTGGTTCTGGGTGATGGATGGCCTTGCAGCAAGCTCCCAGAGCTGCATGTTCTTTGGGCTGGATCTCTGTAATGAAGTCTGACAGCACTGCTCAGATCTGCTCTCCTGCTCAGCATTATCTTAATGAGGGGGCAGATGAAAAAAAAACCTACATATATCTTATTTTCAAGAGATAAACAACACAAATGCGAGTGAGCAGAGTCTAGAGAGGCTGGAGCAGAGTTTGGAAACACTGGTGCAGAGCCTGATGCTGCACAGACAGGCTAGTGCAGAACATCCCAACTCTTCTCGCTAGAACTGGGTCACTGCTCTTCCAGAAACAGAAACATCTTCAAACAGCCTGGGCCCAGCAAACACCACAGTCCCCACAGGCACATGAATGACTGTGAAGGAGTTTTGCATCTCCAGGCAGGAGCAGAGGTATCAGTTTTACTTGTTGAAGCAAAAACCAGCTCTGAAGAAAGAGATTCTGACAACCTGATGGTTTCCAAAGGGGTCACTTTAGAAATCTGGCACCTCCTGAATCCTATTTTTTTCCAAAGAGGTTTTTTTGCCCAAGATAATTTAAAATGTCTTCAAGATTAGCAAAACAGCATTTTCTGAGGAAAAAACCCCAAACTGTCCAGCCCCAGTCACCCTCCTGCATCCTTGACCCTACTAAAGACACTGTCAAAGCCAGCAGACACAAAGCATGAGGTCGAAACTTCCACACCTGTACCATGTGCCAATGCAGAGCTCACCAGATGTGTCACCAAGCATCTCCTCATCTCCTGAAGCCCAGGACACAACACTGTCTTGGACTTCACCTTCCCACTCCTGCACTGCTGAGGGCTACTTCAGACCCTTGCGGCTTTCTGGAGTAGGCATTGCTGAGTGAGACCATGAGCCCCAGCCCTGTCCCTGCTGCACCTGTGGGGATGGGGACCTTGGTGGCCCTTGATGCAGCCAACACCTGAACAGCCTGCTAATGCCAGAGGCTGCTCACACGATACATCCTTCACACGGTGACAGGGCAAATCAATACAGTGGCTGCTCCTCAGCAATCCCTGGCAGGCAGTGACAGCTCTCCCAGCGCTCTCTGCCAAGCAGGGAGGCAGGCACTCATCTGCAGGATGGATTAGGGACAGACTGACAATGGGTGGCTCTTGCCCTGCCTATGCCACCCGCACACTCACATCACAGCTGTGCTGTGTGGAGCAGCAGGCGGCCTGTGGATGTGGGGATGAGGCCCTGGGCCCAGGTCCCATCCTGCCACACATGTGCAGCTCAGGGCTGTGCAGGAGGACAGCATTGTTTGCACAGGGCCCTCCCCATCCACGAGGTTCCACAGGGCACCACGTGCTCCCTAGACATGGCACAGAGGGACAACACAGAGCCTAGGCTGTACTGGGCCAGTCCTGGTGCATGGCAGGGGGCTCGTGGCATGATGCCACCAGCATCTGCCCGTGTCAGTCATGTGCAGTCCCACTGTCAGTAGGAGGTGGATGGACACCAGGGAACGTGCTCAGGGAAAGGCTTTAGCCCAGCACTCTGGGTTTAAATTGGCTCAACCTGTCCTGCTGCAGAGCCCAAACAAACCAACCCCTTATAACAAAAGCAACAGAGATACAGCCAGCTGGTCCAGGCATTGCTGCCAGAAAGTCCCAGAAAGCTGCCAGAGAGTCCATCCCCTTGCCCTTTTTACACCGGCATGGAATAACAGGACAAGGGCAGACAGCTTCCCACTGCCAGAGGGCAAGGTTAGATTTGTATATTGGGAAAAAATTCTTCCCTAGGAGGCTGATGAGGCCCTGGTACAGGTTGCCCAGAAAAGCTGTCCCATCCCTGGAAGTGTCCAAGGCCGGGTCGGACAGGGCTTGGAGCAACCTGGGACAGTGGAAGGTGTCCCTGCCCATGGCAGGGGGAGGAATGGGATGAGCTTTAAGGTCCCTTTCAACCCAAACCCTCCTATGATTCTATGATTGTGCAGTGGATCTGGGTAATTTCAGAACTCTGGCTGCACTCTGGTTCCTCCCAAAGCCCTTTGGGATGCTCTCTGCACAGCACTTGCTCATTGTCTTCATGGACCATGTGCATCTCTCCCAGCTGCACCAGAACTTGGTATCCAGATCTTCACCCAAACCCCTGCATGCAGCTGAGCTCTGCTGGTCTGGGGACATGACTCTTCCCTGGGCAGTGTGACCAGGGCCAGAAGCAGGGTCCTGAGGGACAATGCATGGACAAGGGAAAGCCCAAGACACCCAGCATCGTGTGCTGCCCTGCCCCTGGGGCTCCCGCAGACAAGATCCTTGAAGAGACCAGGGAAGAAAGGAGAGGAAAGGTCTCCCACTGCCACCACAGGTCCTGCTGGGGCAAAGGATCAAGGACTCAACATGGAGTCCACAGGTCTGGCAGCATACTAAGACAACTGCTCAGACAACTGCTCGTGATGCAGAGATGAGCCAGGGAAGGCAGCCAAGCCTGTCCCAGGAGATCCCATCCCTGCTCAGGAATAGAAGCAAGTCGAAGCCTCTTTGTTTTCTGTGCATGGGAAGGAGCATTACGGCCTGGCCAAGGTGCCACTGCCAGTGCGGAGCTTGCTGGGACACGATGCAGAGCTGGAGAGGGACCACCCTGGCCAGTGGTGCAGGGCCAAGATGACTGGGATGATCAGGACAGTGGTGGGAACTTGCATGGATGCTGTGTTCACATGTGCAGTGCTCCTGGGACACTCATTGCTGCACTGAGACAGAGCATCAGGAAGGTGCAGGCTCTGACCAGGTGAAAGCCTCCTCTTCAAAGAGAGAGATGGGGACAGGATGGGGTAGAGGGTGACCCAAAGCAATGGTACTAGTTCTGGAGACTGGGAGAAATAGCTGCAGATGCAGTTGGACTGTATCTCTCAATGCAAATCCCAAACCTGTGCCAACATGTAACAGAAACACCCTCCTGCCATTGCAGCCACATGATGTGGGCAGAGACCAGCAGCAACAGCACCAAGAGGTGCCCAGGAGAAGCCTGACAAGGAGCAGCCTGAGAAGAGGCTGCAAATAGTGCCTGAGAGCCCTTCTGTGGCTCTTAGCAATGAAAAATTGGGCATTACTCAGCAAAGACCTCCAGCTTTTCCCCTGCTGCAGGACAGCACAGGCCATCCCGGAGTTCCTCTAAGGGGTCTGCAGCAGCAGACTTGCATCAGCAGGAAGGTGTTGAGAGAAAATAGAGTTAGATGGGACAGGTAAACTGCACCTACATGAAAAGTCTGGAATGGGCTCCCCCCAGCACCTATGAGCAGACAGAAGCAAAATGTGTTGATTCTAATTAAATTGCAGAAAATAGTTTAAATGCAACAGAGCTCCTTTGCACAATCCAAAATATAAGAACACCAGGTTTCCAGGCCACCTTCTGCTGGAGAAGCAGAGGCATCTTCTGCATCCAGAGGATCCTCAGCTGCAGGGAAAGGGCCCTGGGAGCCTGTGATGCTGGATCTCAGCCCCTCTGGGCTGTCTGCAGAAGCAGGGAAGAGGGACAGCAACATGTATTAAGCAGATTAGCTTTGTGCCAGAGCAGAAAAGCCCCTGAAGCAGCTGCTGGGCCACAGCTGGAGCAGAGAACCTGCCCTGAGCCAGGCAGACCTTGCTGCCATGCAGCAGGTATCATTTGACCCTCTCTGGCTGGGTACTGTGTCTCCCCCCATCATTTCAAGAGACAAAGAGAGGAGACAGTTTCTTCCTCCTGAAAGATAAATACCTCCAGATTGTAGCCACTCGACAGGTCCACTGAAATTCATCAGTTCTGACTTGAAATGAAAGCTGTAATAAATCTCCCCGTTGAATAGGAGATCAAAGGCAGATCATTAGAGCTCTTGGATTACCCAGTGAGAGTGCACTTCCATCAGCCACTGTGCTGCCAGTCCCCCGTGTCCAGAACGACCCCTTTGACTGTGCAGCTTTGACTCTAAAGAAAAGGACAGTTTACCTATGAGAAGGTCTGGGTTGTGCCCCTCTCCTCTGCCCACCTGTTCCCTGACTGCTCTCAGACAGCTCTGTGTGGCTCATGGCCACGTCCTTGGCAGCCACAAGACGGGAGTGGGACATTGCTCCACCCCACAAGCACAGCAGAAGTACTCAGTGTAGGCCCAGCCCTCAGGGAAAGCCCTCCCCAATATCACAAACCTCCTGCATCTTCTTTCCAGGGAAGGAAAGTCCTCCCCAAGATTTGGGAACTATCCCAGCTCAGCTGCTCTCCTTTAATTGAAGGCAGACATCAAAACTGCAAGGTAGAGCTCTGCAACCCTTCAGTGGGACCAGGTGTCTGTGTCACTCCTGTCTCTGGAGCGGTGTAGGATGATGCGCTGATATTCCACTCCGTTCTGTGGATTCCCAGCAGGAATCAGGAGCAATGTCTATCTCAGCCTCTCAAAGCATATTTGTTGGCAGCAGCCTATGATATGGCCACAGCCTCAATAGGCTCCACAGGGAAAATGACCCCCTTTCCCAAATCTGTGTGGGTTAACCCCTTATCTCTGCTCGGCCCATGAGATCCCAAACTCAGCCAGTCCCCTGGGCTTCCTGCTTTCTCATTTCAACCTCAGTAGCCATGTTCACACATCCAGGCTGGCATCTGCATGTGGGTGCAGGGGAAGGTTGTGCAGCAGGAGCATAAGGTAAAGAAGGCTTCAGGCTGCAGGTGGTGGCATCCTATCAGCAATACAGCTGCTGGTCCACCCTTCCTGGCTCCTTGGTCCTGCCAGGGAGGATCTTCTCCCAGCCTAATGCTGATCTGGTGAGACAGTTGTGCCTAAGCCAGCTGGAGGATGCTGGAGAGCGAATTCTCTAAATAGTTTCATTTCTGTAACAGCATAAGGCAAGTAGGTCTTTTCCAATGCCTTGGCCTGTGGATTGCTAGATTTTCACCAGAACAAGCTGGCAAACATCATCTGACATCTCTGGGTCAGCACAGTTGGGACCCAGACTCTGCTACAGGTGCAGCAGAGCTGGATCTGGGCTGTGGGCTGCATGCCCAGCAGTGCCTGGGGACAGCGAGGGGACCAGGCCCTGCAGAAGCCACACAGAGGGAACTTTATCTCCGTGCAAAACGTGTTGCACATGACAGAGTGAATTTCATCCCTGGAGAGATTTTTTTCCCCCTGAGACCAGGTTTGCTGAGCTTAGGTCTGAAATGAGGGACCATAATAAGTCCATTAACTTCAGAGGAGTTATCCTGAGCACACAGTTCAACCTGTGATCCCTCATTTTACAAAGGGCTAAACACGGAGAGGATGTAGCAGTGGAAGTGAGAGAACCTCTGCCATTTTGCACGGCTGTGATGTGAAAATCAGTGCTGGGGTGAAAGTGGGGTTATGTGGGACTTATTTCACTGACTGAAACATGTGGTCCTGGTAATCAAGCTTCTCATGCTGTAGCTGCTCTTCTGTTCTGCATGATGGGGCATGGGGTGTCTTACACCAAAGGGTGTCTGGGGACATGGAGTATTGTATGTTGGGGGTGTCCCATGACATGGGGAGTCCTGCAGTTGGGTGTCCTGTGATACAGCCAACCACACAAGGTATCCTCAATTGCAGGGTATCCCAGAGAATGGGAAGTCTTGATGACGCAGGTGTTTATCTAAGACGTTGAGCACCCTGAGAAGAGACACTTTCAGTAGATTTTTACTGGGTACCAGCCTGGCTGGCTGCAGGGAAATGTCTGAAGCTGGGCAGAAGGCAAAACAAACGGTCCCAGCCCTGGGGCTCCAATAATGAAGAAACAACCCTGCAATTTGTAGCTGAGCCCAGGGTTTTGGAAGCCCATCTTGTGGCTTTTGAAGTGCAAACCAGCACAACACCCCCCATTGCCCAGCTCACCCTGGGAACAGCCCCCTTTATGTCATCTCCAGCACAGAAGGTTTCCTGGACCCCCGAGCAAAGCCCCCGCTGGACACTTGCACAGATGAAACTGCGGAGCAAGATCAAACACAAACCATTCCCCAGGCTCCCCCCTGCCTGCTCCAGCTGCCCGATAATCCCTCCAACTGAAAGGGAACCTGAACCCTGAGTGGTTTCGTGCACTGGGAAATGGAGCTGAGCCCCTGAACCCTCTTTGTGCTGGGATAATGGTCCTGCTGCCTTCCATCCCCACACTGTCCCACTCCCCACTGGCACCAACCAGCCAGGAAGATGAGCTCTGGAGCTGTCACTGCTCTGAGCTTCAATCCAGCATAAACTAAACTTTTTGTTTAAGGTAGTAGTTTAAAAAAAAAAAAGAAGAAAAAAAAAGAAAAAAGCAGCATATGTCTTTGATCTTGAATAAAGCTTTTATCACAGCGCCTTCAGTCCCGGTGAGCGAAGGGGATTATCTTTCTCTCACACAAAAGTTCACCTCCCAGTGCAGGTCACGGGAGGAAGATTTCACTGGAGTAGGAGGGGTTTTCTCCAGGGCATTCACCTCAAGTCCGACAGGCAGCTGCTCCCAGGGAAACCTTTTTATGAGCTAACCTACTGCCTCAAATCCTTTCACATGCTAAGGAAACAAAAATAAGAACCCTCCAAAAGAAAGAAGTGGGCGCAAACTCCCTGACAATCACTGCCAGCCTCATTTAGCAGCAAAGACCTCAGCCAAGCATCCTGCCAGCTATCCCAACTCCCAGTGAACAGCCAGGACTCAGAGAAGTCACTCGAGGCTGTGTCCTGGCCCAAACCCAGCCTGCAGGCAACCTGAGTAGGGACTGGATTTAGCCTTGTGCGTGGTCTGGTCTGGATGTGGCCAAGGGTGTCCCCATCATGCTGCTCCCCATGGTGGGCAGGCTGGATTCATGAGGATCATCCCTTTCCCCACAACAGGTTAATGCCAGAGGTGTTTGCTGCCTGTAAGGGGGCTCATTGCCTGTGCTCTGGGCAGCCCCCCTGCCCTCACCTGCCCTGCCAATGCATCAGGCAGGCAGTGCCAGATAATGGGATTTACTGAGAGTGCCTCAAAACTGCTGCCTGTTCCCAGGATCTGGCAAGAACTGGCGGCAGGAGGCAGCATCACCAGCACACTGTGGATTGTCCATGGGGGCACACAGGTATGGAAGGGCTGCCTGAGGTGCAGCACCCATCTCCACTCTCCTGCAGCCATCGAGAGCCATGGGGAGCAGGGTGCTGCTGGCTGCCTGGTGAAGGAAGGGTGCTGTGGTGGAGGCCCAAGTTCTCCCTCTCCCAGGACATTAACTGAAGTGACAAATATACTTTGACATCAATTATGTTGCTTTCTTGTTCAGCCAAGAAGTAATTAACTTAAGTGAAGCAATTAGGTAAGGTTATCAAGTGAGGTTTGCAGTGCCTTAAACAAACAGCTAATTGGGCTGGGAAGGAGTGGAGATAAGAGGGGATGGGATGACACTCCCAAAAGAGACCTGGGGGTCCCCAAGGGCTGAGGCTGCTGCAGGCATCAGTTCAAGGGGGAAATTCTGCAATGGGGATGTCTGGAGTGAAACATCCCTCCTCCCATCCGTACCTCTGAAATTGTCCCTGCTGCTCTTCTCAGGACACAGGCAAGAGGAAAAAACACAGCGCCAGGGGTCTGCTAAGAGCAGAGGTAAGAGATGAAGTGATCGATGGGGACCCCCACTGTGTACAAGAGACTCAGACAAGCAGGTCTCAAAGCATTTGCTGATAATAACAGGTGAGGCAGAGGATGGAGATGGACACTCAATGATGGATTCCCTGCAGGGACAGCAAAGACACAAGTGACTGTCTCATTCCCAGCCTTCTCCACTAGAGGAGCAAGGGCTGGGGTGTTCTGCTGGGACAAGTGGTCACAGGGCACTGTCCTGTGGAAAGGTGGGATGGTGGCATGGAGAGAAGTGCCATGGCCCAGAAATGCTCCTGGAAGCCCCTCTGCTTCCAGGACCCATCACTTTATAAAAGACTTAAAACTCTGAAAAAAGTCTCTCAAGAATGACAGAGAGTCAGCGCAGCCATGCCAGGCACCAGCCCCCTGTCGTGTGGAAATGCATGGTCTGTCCCCCGGCCAGTGCCCGGGCAGTTGGCGCAGCCACACCGCGCTGTGGTACGGTCACTGTTCAAAGACCCTTTCACATTATTTTCTTCATGGTGCATCCAGTCCACTGCCCTACTTTCAAGCCAGTGAACTGCTAAATTTTAAGATCTAATTTCCAGATTTCAGCAGAATCCATGGCACAATCCGCTTTTAAAGGTTGCTAAGGTGTCGAATCAAAATGCAATACTATAAATCATTAATGCACCCCTGTGTCGCAATGAAGCTGGAATATTTTAATCACTGAATAATGAAGTCAATACTCAGAAATCTCAGCTGTCATTAGAAGATTCACATGCCTCTGTGCGCCCTGCTGGAGAGGAAATTTTGCAAGTGGACTGGATTTGCCCAGAGGAAGTGCAGGCAGGAGCAGTGCAGCAGTGGTGGGACAGGAGTGGCTGGGTTTTGCAGCTCAGTTTTGTGACCAGCAGTGAGTCAGCAGCCTGCTCTGAGCAGTATGATAGACTTTTTACAAGGGCATGTAGTGATAAGACAAGGGGAAATAGCTTGAAACCGAGAGACAGAAAATTTAGATTAGATATTAGGAAGAAATTCTTCCCTGGGAGGCTGGTGAGGCCCTGGCACAGGTTGCCGGAGCAGCTGTGGCTGTCCCATCCCTGGAAGTGTCCAAAGGCTGGGTTGGACAGGGCTTAGAACAACGTGGGGTAGTGGAAGGTGAATGTAGAGGGTGGAATGGGATGAGCTTTAAGGTCCTTCTAACTCAAACCTCTTTGGGATTCTGTGATTGCTAAAAGAGAGAAACTTGATCTAACCAGTGACATGATTCCTGGTAGGAATAACAGTGGCTGGAGCATTTACAGCTTGGATGGGCAATGGGGTTTTGCAGTGAACACTACCAGGGTGCTCACGTTGGTATCAGGAGAATTTAGTCCACTCCCATTGAGGACAGCCCAGAGTGGGAATGTCCTGCATCCAGGACCAGACACCATCCTAGAGCTGGAAAAGTCCTGGAGACAACAGTGTGGAGAGAACCAGAAAGGGCAGATCTGGAAGCTGGTGAACAGAAGGCAGGAGGGCAAAGTTAGAACAGCTCTGTGAATGCTGGGACGTGCCTGCAGGCAGCAAGAGCCACTGTGTCCCCGGCACAGATGGAGCATGAGGCTTGGAGCTGCAGCAACCGTGCAGGTGGGAGGAGAGTTGGGCCTGCCAGGGAAAAGGGGAACAGGCATCAGGCACTACCGAGTAACACCAGCTTCCTCTAAGAAAGGAAACCCCTGGAAGTACAGCATCAGGATGGCAAACAGCCATGGCCAGCACAGAGGCTGAACACAGAGAGAAGTGCCAATGTCTCTGCCTGCCCCTGGTTAGGATGTTCGCATTGATGCACTGCTCAGGTGTATGATCTCGTCACTCCTAGGACATACCTCGTGGTGTCTCGCACTGTGACAAGCCTGAGGCCTCAAAACTGCAATGGGGCTGCCATCCATCTAGATGTCTGAGTACTCATGGAACCTGCATGGTCAGATGAACATCACTGGGACAAGAGGGACAGAGAGACAGAGGCCCAGGAGACAGGGACCCGTCACTTGATACCTCCAGAGCTGGGTCCAAATCACATTAACACAGAGCTGGTGGGACCTGTGGGAAGTGGAATAGGTGAGAAACTGCCTCTTTGTTTCATCATAAAAGGAGAAGCGGTCACACAGTGCTCTTACAGGGCTACTGCATTGGGCACAGAGCTGTCAGATGGTCACCTGAACCATAAGAAGCCTCCCTGGCTCTGCACAGAGCAGACCAAAGTACCACACACCCTGGATAAGTGGCATAACTTTGAGTCAGATACTCCTCCCTCAGGAACCTGATGGGACAAATTGTCCACATTGAGTTGTCCTGCTCCATCCTGTCTTGGCACTAGGATTACACTGGAGCCCACACTTAGAAGTCTTTTGGGTTAGGTCCATTTTTTCTCTAGCTGAGAAATGGAAGCAGCACTCTTGAGTTCAGGGTTTGCTTAGGCTGGAGAGGGATATTTTCAAGGGCATATAGTGACAGGACAAGAGGAAATGGCCTTAAGGTGAATGAAGGTAGATTTGGATTGGATATTAGGAAGAAAATCTTCCCTGTGAGGGTGGGGAGGCCCTGGCACAGGGTGCCCAGAGAAGCTGTGGCGGCCCAATCCCTGCAAGTGTCCAAGGCCAGGTTGGACAGGGCTTGGAGCAACCTGGGATAGTGGAAGGTGTCGCTGCCTATGGCAGGGGGTGGGACTGGGTGGGCTTTTAGGTCCCTTCCAATCCAAACCATTGTACGGTTCCATGATAGCTCTCTGTTCTAGTTAGAGAAATGCAGCCAAAGCCATGGATTCAATCCTCAGGGGAAAATTTGAAAAGATCTGTTAAAAATTTGCAATCACAGAATCGCAGAGTAAGTGGAGGTTGGACAGAAGCTCTGAAAATCACCTAGTTCACCACAACCCCCTGCTCAAATCATCGCTGTGCCTCTTTCTCCCAACTTCACCAAGCCCTCAGAGATGTCACACTGGTGGAGCTGGTCATGCCTCAGGGTGTAACAGCACAAAAGCACAGCAGGACACACAGGTGGCATCCTTCTATGGGTGACATCAACAGTGCCAATCAGTTATCACTTCTGCTTCACTCTTTTTGAGGTCATGGTTTAACAGTTGGAGCTTCCTGGAACTGCTCCCCTAGATAAGAGGGGCCTGGAGCAAGTCCTCCCAACCGATCCCTAAATTCATTCCAACCTGGACAACGCCATAGGCTTTGCAGCAGTGTAACAGGGTTTGGCGCCCCAACAGTGATGGCCAAAACATTTACTTAAAATCTGAGGGGATACAGTGGTCCAAAGGGATTTCTTTCCCGCTCAGGCTGCTGCAGAAGTGTTCACGTGGGCGGCAGAGGATTTTCACCTTTAGTGCATGAGTCCAGTCACCTCTGAAGTGGGGACCCTGAGTGAGCTGGACCAGCATCGCAAATCCCATTTCCTCATCGATTTTCTTGAAGGATGCTCTGGAGGTAGCTGGGTGTATATATTCGTGTGAGCAAGGGATATTAGAGACTCATGCCGTGAGATTATAACCAACACTAAAGGCTTTCTCTCCTAAACCCCTCTTTTAAGGCGTTAAAAACTTAAAAAAAAAAAGAATTCTTTGTGCTGGAGACATCTCAAGCTTCATCACAGACAAAAGGTTTTTTTGGGGAAACCCAAGCCAAAATCTCTGTGGCTGTGTTCTGCATTATCTGAGCTTGTATTAAAAAAAAAAAAAAAGTGAGGCAGGAGAAGCGCTCCCTGGTAATACTGTTTGTCATAATCCTCTTCTTCCATCATCCTGCCCAGCAACAGCCTCTTGGCTCTGCCCCTGCTCCTCCTCTGAGAACAGGCTCATGTGTGCACTTTCCTGCTCTCCCTTTTCCCACTGGAGCCATCCAGTGCCCTGATCCACCTGTGCATGTAAGATGCCCTCCTAGACCATCCCTTGGGCAGGCAGCCAGGAAACTCTTGCCCCCCATCACCTCCCGGCTGCCTCCAGGGCAGAGTGACCAGGCTGATTCCCCTGTGCTCAGTGCCAACAGAGCCATCAGCAATACCAGGACAAGGCAGGAAGCAAAGAGGCTCAGCAGACAGTTATTCTGGCTATGATTCCACAGGGTTGTGAGGGGAAAGCTCATCCAGTCTGTCCAGCACATGCAGTACAGAGTGTGCAGGACCCAGCAGCAGAGCTCACTGAAGTCAGGGAGGGACATGGCATGGCGGGCAGGGCCAGAAGAAAGTGAAGCAACCCCTCGATGAGCAGAGACCTGCCCCAAACACACAAGAGCAGAGGGTTGGGATAGCTTCCCCTCAGAGCAGGGAGGGAGACTGCCCCAGCCCTCATCACTGCCCCAAATTTAAACAGCTTCTGCAGGTGAAACTGCTGAAGGCTTGTTCAGGGTCCTCAGAGCTCCAGCAGTGTGGTTTCCTCCAAGGCACTGCCATCAGTGCTGGGACTCAGTGAGGCACGGGGCCAAGCCAGCAGAGGTGCTCTGAGGATCAGAGATCACTGGAGGTGCCAATATCTGAACCCTTAGAGCCCAGCCAGTGTCCCCACAGGATGGGAAGATCCTACAACCCCTGCTGAAGCCCATCACCAGCTTGGGGCTCCATTCATCCCCATGACCTGCAGCCATTGATTCCAGCTGCTTTTGGATTCTTTCTGCTTCCCATCATGGCAGACGGGAGTTTCCATATTTAAACCAACACCAGTTAGTCTCCCCTCAAATTACAGGTCTGAGTAATCCCCCCAGCCCAGAGGAAGGGATTGTTCCCAACAGGAGACCTCCCTCTGCAAGCATCTGGCCTGAGCACAGCCCCAGGAACGAGCTTGTGACACAGAAAAAGGAAATTGTGTTCGATCGCTCTGGCAAGATGAGCTGCCTACTCCCTGAGGGGAGAGGGAAGCACGGGATCCCTGCCGGTGTTGCAGGGTTTTGGGAGGGGGAGAGCAGCCAGGTGGGCTCAGGGACAGGAGCGCAGCAGTCAGCAGTGTGTGGGGCTGTCCCAGGGCTGCATCCCACATCCCTGCACAGGCCGTGGCTGACACATGGAGGAGTGCAGGGACCCTGAGCACCCCATCACTGCCCAGAGCTGCTCCAAGATGCTCAAAATAATCTCTGGAGCGTCTGCAATTTTCTGCCAAGTGCTGAATCATCTTCCTGCAATGTTTGCATTAGGAATGCAGGAGTGGTAGAGCCCTTTGCAGAGAGAGACAAGGAGGTGGGGACAGATACCAGCACTGAGCAAGGAGAGTATCAGCAAGGATGTGCTCTCTATGCTATCTGGTCTGCCGGCCTTCCTAAGTGCCAACATTTGGCAAACACCGGGGCACATCCCTGAGGGACACAGGCAAAGAGTCTGGACACATGGCAAGGCTGAGGGTTTGGTTTCATCATCATGAAATGAGTCACTGTGAACCTCCAAAGCAAGTCCAGCCTGTCCTCATCCTCCACTAGAGCTGTAGGGAGACCTAACCTCACCTGTGCAAAGCTCCTGGAATCCCAAATCCAATCCCCTACAATGGGTTCCCATCAGCTGCATCAGCTCCTGGCCAGCTGTACCACCTATGATCTGAACCAGCTCATTGGGGGAACAGCAATGCCTTGCCTTTAAAGCAGAAAAACCCTCGGAGCCACAGAGAAACGGATGAGTAAAAGGGGTGTATCTATTTAGACTTTGACAGAAACTTTGATAGAATCCTACACTGGGGCATTTGAAATCTTTCATCATATCCTGGTTACACACATGGACACGAGAACTCATGTGTGTTTAATAGATCTACTGAGATGTGGCAGATAGCAAAGGATTATCTGGGTTAGTCCGTGTGAGAGGCTGGAGGGAGCTGCAGAGGGAATTCGCTGCTCACAGAGACCGGCTGTGCGGCAAGGGGAACGCAGTGTTGATAAACGAGAGTTCACACTCACCATGGGGATCATCTGACCTACGCCTGAGTACCACCAAACTCACCATCATCTATAACCCTGCTGGACAAAGCCTCGTGTCTACTGCACAGCTCAATAATAATAGCTTTAATAATGCTCAGAGACAAAAGAAACAACTTCAGGTCTGAAGTGCAATGTACTAAACCAAGGTGATGTTAGTATGGCATTAAGGATCAACTGATGCGGCAGCTCCGCTCTAAGCAATGTCTCACTGGACCTTTTGAGCTGGAAAATATAAAAAGAACACAAGCTGGATAAAGGGAACAACCCCCATACTTGTAATTGCCAAGGGGTCCTTCCAGCCATCCCACCCATCTTCTACCCAGCACAGAGCCCTCCTTGTGACTCCTGCAGAAGGACAGAATGGGAATTACTTACCTACAGCTGCAGACTTTCCAGATGTGCCCCCACATGTCTCTACAGAGAGCAGAGCATGGGCAGGCACATGTCAAGAGGTGCCACCTCCAGAGGACATGCTTTGGGAAGAAGGTCTGGGTGATGGCAGACCAGGGGTAGGTGGGTGGAGGGCTGGGGTGAGCCAGCAGGGAGACCTAGTCCAGGTGAAGGACAGCAAAGTGGACGGACAAGGATGGCTGGCAAGGGCTGGAGTTCAACTCTTCCCAACCAAAGTGCTGGCTAGAAGGCCAAGGTCATTGAGTAGGTGACATATGGCCTTGGCCTCCTTGGGCAGAGAAAGCCAGATTCACATGTCAGGGAAAGACATCATCACACCCGTCAGCAGGTTGAGCACAGCTGGAGGGGCACGGATTATCTCCCCAGGCAGCCTGAAACCTGAGGCAGGGCTCTGCTCACCTTATTTCAGCCAAGAGGAGGAGGGCAAACTCCATCTCCAGCAGGAAGCCTCCAGTGGGTGGAAGACCTGTGGGCTGAGACAATTTTGCACGGTCACAAGGCTATTCTATCCAGACAGACTCATCTGTTGGCAGCTCCTCTGTGCTGCTAGCAAGGATGTGCACAACAGACCCATCCTGGCCAGCCCTCCCCATCACCAGGAGGCTCTGGGGCCAGCAGGAAAGGGTCTGGGAGGCACAGAGAAGAGCCTTCCATATGCTGCAGGGCTCTAAGCATCCATGATGCACAGGGTGAAGGAACATAGGCCAACAAACTTGACCCTGAGCTCCCTGGGAACAAGACAGGGACTGACTGCTCCTGTTAGAAGTGGAAAGGTCACTATCTGGACTGCCTGTAATGCTGGGCATCTCCAGGGTGTCCAAGACAAGGGAAATAAGGCCAATCTAAGCATTTGTGCTCTGCACAGATGGGCCCTGACTAGTGTTGATGCCCTTCAGCACTTGCCAGAGAGCAGAGATGGCAGTGAACACCAGCACAGGGGTGAAGACTGCCACCAGTTCACTCCTCAGCCACGCCAAGCAGTGCGAGCTCCTTCACTCTTGTGTTCTACGGCAGATTTCCCACCTCTTGACTCGTGCTGGTAGTTGTTTCCTGCACAGCCTCCAGTTTGTCATTCACATGTCACATGCTGCTGTGGGTGAGCAGCTGTAGGCAATGACATCTCATTGCAGCAACGCTCAGAGCAGGGACAGCAAGGAATGCCTTCTGACCTGCCAAAAGCAGCTCCTAAAGCCCCCAAACATCGCTCAGGGCTCTGCACGCCTCCAGTTCCAACCAGCAGCCCTCAGGACACTGTCACACATCCTGACCAGTCCCCTTCTGTCCCCATGCAGCCAGTGTTGCTTCCTCCCAGGCACATGGCCTGACATTTAGCAGTGCTGAGCTGTTCAACTCAGCCCAACTTGCCCATGTGCTGGGCAATTCAGATCCTACTGGTCCTTACTGCTCCTTCAGCCTGTCTCAGGCTGTTTTCTTGCAGGTCACAGAAACCAGTGCCATGGCCCGACCCATGGGTGTGTCCCAGCCCCACTCCCATTGTAGATGAGAGCTCTGTACCACAACTTACAGAGCATCCATGTGTCTGCTATAACTACACTTTATCAGGTTTGCTTAACATGATTAGAAGTCTGGATAGATTTCCTGCTTTGAGCAATCATAAATGGTGCAGGGAAAGAAAAGCGAGAGCTTCTGCTTCCAATAAAAGGAATTACTGTGTTAACACAGGAAATCAGGAATTGTGGTGACTTACTGAAGAGGGCCCCATGCAGCTGATGGTGCTGGGGGCTCAGGCACATAAATTGAAGCTGTAGAGGCAGCGAGCACCCATCAGCCAGCCTGCTCCTCCCCAGGACAGAAGGTTACCAAGCCCATTTCCCAGGGACATGCCTCAGATCTCACTGTCTGCAGCAAACCACCAAAACTGGGGAAAGTCCCTCTGGCTGCTGAAGCATCTCATGTCTGTGCTGAAAGGGCACTCAGGTTTTCTGAGCTGGATGGAGGCCGTTGGAGACATCACTTCCCTTTTCCAGTGCCTGAATTCACTGGGGACATGCTGGCAGCCTGCCAGATCAATATAAAATTTGCCAAGACATCAGCATCAGTTGGGGTTGCCAGGGCTTGTCCAAATCACGAGGGTTTTCAGACCACTGGTATCCATTCTCTCCTGCTCTCCCCCACAGGAGGCTTCAAGGAACATCCAAACTGCCTCTGTGCTCCCACCACCGCCATCCCTCACTTCTGGGCAAGCAGCAGATCTCTCCACCTAATTACAGACAGGCTGGATTTAAAAATAATAAAAACCTTAACCCCAAAACGAAGCCTAGAGCACTGAATTTGCATAAACTGTGTTAAATGTGTTAAAATAACACCTGGGGGCTGTGAAACGACATTTTGCACAGGAAATGTCAAGTGAGGGTTGCTGCGGGCTCTACTGTGCCCAGGGCACTCTGCTCTCTTCCAAAGGATCCCACAGCAACGGGACAGACACCAGGTCAAAATGGGAGTTGTGCAGAAAACAGACATTTCCTAATGGTCACAGGCTTAGTCCTGCACCCTGAATGGTACCGATTAATGCAAGGAGATTGTGCTGATTTTGGCTGGGGTGGAGTTAACTGTCCTCATAGTGGCTGGTGTGGGGCTGTGTTCTGGATTTGTGCTGAACACAGGGTTGATAATATAGAGATGTTTTTGGTATTGCTGAGTGGGGCTTACACAGGGCCAAGGCCTTTTCTGCTTTTCGTAAGGCCATGCTGGGGAAGAAGTTGGGGGTGCGTGGGAGGCTGGGAGGAGGCACAGCCAGGACAGGTGACTCAAACCGACCAAAGGGATATTCCAGACCACATGACATCATGCTCAGTATTATAAAGCTGGAGGGAAGAAGGAGGAAGGGGGGGACATTTGGATGTGATGGCGCTTGTCTTCCCAAGTTGCTGTTCCATGGGATGGGGCCCTGCTCTCCTGGAGGTGTTGAACACCTGCCTGCCCATGGGAAGCAGTGAATTAATTCTGTTTTTCTTTACTTACATGCATGGCTTTTGCTTTCTCTATTACACTATCTTTATCTTAACCCACGAGTTCTCCAGCTTTTGTCCTTCCAATTCTCTCTCCGATACCGCTGGTGGGGGAGTGAGCGAGTGGCTGCGAGGGGTTTGGCTGCTGGCTGGGGTTAAACCAGGACAGAGATGTATAAATCATAGAATCCTGGAATGGTTGGGTTTAGAAAGAACCTTAAAGCTCAGGCAGTCCCATCCCCTGCCATGGGCAGAGACACCTTCCACTATCCCAGGTTGCTCCAAGCCCTGTCCAAACTGGCCTTGGACACTTGCAGGGATCCAGGGGCAGCCACAACTTCTCTGGGCACCCTGTGCCAGGGCCTCCCCACCCTCACAGCCAACAATTCCTTCCTAATATCCATTCTAAATCTACATGCTTTCAGCTTAAAGCCATTCCCCTTTGTCCTGTCACTCCACCATTACCTGATCAAACATCCTCCATGAGATGTCACTTCCCAGTTTGTTATAGGCACTCTGCCCTTTCCCCAAAAGCATCTGGCAGCTGCAACAGGAGGACACAGTGAAGGGCAGGATGGTCTCATGCTCCAGCCTGACCTTACAAGAGCTCCTCTGCTTCCTTAGAGGATGGCATCAAGGTCAAGACGGGGACAGGCCCCCACAAAATGCAACGGGTCACCCAGGACAAGACTTGAAAAAATCATGTTTTCAAAAACCAAGGATTTTTCCTTCCAGAGAATTGCTTCACATGAAACTCTGCAGCTACATCTCTCCTTCTCCATGTTTTATTTTTGCAGAGAGAAAAAAAAAAAAGCAGCATGACAAGGAATCACCAGCAATCACTATCTCCAGTGTGGTGCACACCAGACCAGGATGTGTCCTGGGAAATGCATCTCCCTCCCGGGCAGCACATAGGTGTTGCTAACACCGCAATTTGCTCTGCTGTGCGTATCTCATCCATCAAGAAGGAACTGGAATGGAGGGATGTGAGTTATTACCGCCTCATAATGATATGGGAGATGCTCAGTGGGCTCCGTGAAGCTGCAGATCTCTCGCTGGGTGTGAGCTGCTGGTAGGACTCTGCTGAGGGTATGTCCACAAAGGATCTTGCTGGGCAGAAAAGCAGGAGAGATGGCCCCAAACAGGACAGGTGAGCCTGAACCACCCCGATGTAACATCTACACTGTCCTCTTTCAGCTGTGACAACACTCCAGCAACAGGGACCAAAAGGATCACAGCCAACAGGCCCCATGCTCATGTTCTGCCCTGGCCGAGCTGCCTCTGCCCTAGGACAGGGCTAGATAAAGGCAACTTCTCCTCAAGCCCTGCTGAACCTTTTCCCTCCCTCCATAGTTTTTCAGGAACAGAGATCAGCTTCACCATAGTGTTCCCTGCAGATATTGCCTCACACATAAAGGCCAGGATACCTGTAAAGCATTGTCTGGACAATCCATTTCCCACTCCACAGCCCACACAGGATTTCCACAGCTCCCACCCCCCACAAAGTCAGAAAACAGGAAAAAGCTTCCAACTTCACCAGCCTGTGGGAAAAAAACCACTGCCTTCCTCCCAACACTTCTATTCTGAAACCACCAAGACATAGGTGCTTGTTCTGGCATTATCCCCATGCTCAACCAAAGTGCCACACACAGTGTCCAGGCAGGCATGAGATGGGCTCCAGCAGTTCCCCCTCTGGTCCTTCTCCTCCTGGCCAAGGGGCATCCCTTGGTTTTCCACCTCTTCACCTCAGTAACAGGTGCATTTTACCCTCTCCACAGATGGCCAAGGCCCAGTTTCAGGCTCTTCAAGCAGTGATATTCAGGGTTTGGAGGTGACCTGTCCAGGGCTTGGAGTTCTCCTTCAGCCTGGAAGTGGCTCAAAATTTCTCCACTGCTGGCAGCCCAGGAGCTGGGGAAGGCCTGGGAAGGCTCAGAGGAGCTTCCACAAAGGTGCTGAGGCACCTGGGCACTAGCACTAATCCTCAAGGCCTTGAGCACCATCTCCTGGTCATTCATGGATTTAGTGGCAACTTAACCTCATGCTTCCTCCAAGTCACAATCCCTGCAAAGCTTAAGGGGACAAACCATACATGGGAGCCCTTCCAGACACGTGCGACACTTCAGCAGGGCCACTCATACACTTGCTGCCACACACACAAAATGCCATGAGCTCCCCCAGCCTCTCTCCTGGGAGCTCTGCTGCTCTCTTCTTCCTTCCAAGTTTTAACGGGAACAAACTCTCACACTGGCACAACCACCTCGGCACGCTCCTGTGCCACCATCTCTGCCTGGCGGCACTGAGCAGCCGGCGCAAGATGCTTCTGGAAAGCTCCAATCTGTTCCACTCCCACGCTGCCATGGCTCTGGGCAGCAGGATACAACCGGCACTGCTCACGGTGGGTTCCCAGGCTCCGGGATCCAGCGGGATCACTGCTCTGTGTCGAAGTATCACAGTGGCAGAGTTCAACCTTTTGGCATGAGAAAAAGGAAGATAAATGCTACCAGTCTCATCAGAGCCACAGGAACCCTGCATCTATCTAATTGCACTTCATAATAGATTCAGCAAGCCATTAATTATCAGATTATATTTTAGGAAGCTGCAGATAAAAAAGCTCTATGAAATTTAGTCTTAAAGGAACTGGTGTGTGCAATGAAGCTATTGCATCTCTGGTACCAGAGAAGCAAACTTTACAGTAGGTACTGAGTGCATCTTATAAGGCAGTGCCCCGTGTGCCAAAGGAAGGTTCACATGCAGTCACAGCAGCTATGCCACACTCCCAACACCTTCATTAGTGCCACGCCACAAGAGGCACTGGCACACAGGCACAGCTCCTTCCCTTTTTTCAGCATGTCGCTGGTGAATTAGAGGGTGGTGGCAGATCTCAGGGCTGTTTGCTTGCAGAGAGGATGGATCTGCCCAGACCTGCCTGGGACCCTCCTTCCTAACAGACACCCATAGCAAAAACATGGATGGGATCAGATCTGTGTGGCACAAGGTGCCATCCAAACAGTGCTGAAGTCATTTAGCACAACTCCCAGGAAGTCTCTGCTGGAGAGGAAAGGCCCAAAGGTCAGCTCTTCAGCTCTGTGCTGGAAGAGTTCTCCAGCTGTACAACAATACAGGTGAGAGCAGAAGGAACAAAGCAGCCCTTACACCTTGCAGAAGAAGATACCTGTGAGCACATCACTGATTCAGACATAACAACCTCCATCCTAAATTCTCAGGACAGTTTTTTTTTTTTCCCATATCCATAAGCCCCAGCTTTGTTCTGTACCACTCCTCTCCCCTCTGTTCACAGCAGCAGAGGATCACACCTGATTCCCATCTTTTCCTCTGCTGCTTTATTTCTCATATGCTGGGGGATACAAGTGGTCTACCAGTAGCTGACTGCAGGGAGACTTCCCAAGCAGTGAATGTCTACGAACTTCTGTCTGTGGTCATGCTGTGCTTGCTGCATGCCTGGGATTGCTTTCCCAAAGAAACCCCGGATCTCCCAAGTGGAGCAGCACATTGAGCTCCTGAACAAGCCTAGTGGATACCAGGTGCCAGGCACAGGCACCTTCCACTGTCCCTCACTTGATTTCTTCACAAATCAGAGTGACTGTCATCAAACAAGTCCTCCATAGTCACTGCCACCAGCTCAGAGCCAGTTTGGCTCACTTGGGATTTGGGCACTGTCACAAGTTTGGCATCATCAAAAGAGATGATGTGCTCTGCTGCTCCTTGCTCCAATGTCTGAGTCACCTGTGTGGAAAGAAGATGACCCAAGAGTCAGACACGTACAGCACCACTTTCCCCTGGATCCCTTTGCTGCCCACATCTTTCCCAGCCCCAGCTCAGGTAATAACATTTAGCTTCACACCACAGGTCTGCAATTACAACAGGCATGAGACTACTGGGAAACACCAAACCACACACACCAGTGATGCAAAAGAAGACAGGAGAGTAATTTAAATACTTCTTTCCACAAAATTGCTATAATTTAACTCCACAAACAGTCATAGGCAGTAAACACTCCGTGATTATCCACCGGAGGAATGCCATCCCAGGGAATCTTGCACACTGGGCTCCCTCCTCCAAGGAACTCATCTTGACTGATGGATAAGGTATTGAAGAGGAAGAGGCTGGGTTCGAACCTAGCACTGGGCCTCCAACAAAACAGCTGCAGTCTCATAGGGTGTCATCGAGGTCTTAACACCCCCTGAGTAACCAGGCACCTCCACACACACTGCCAATCCTTGTCCTCGGCTCCTTAAAGTCATGAGCTGCTTCCCCTCCAGCAAACCCATTTCATACCAGCA
The DNA here is from genome assembly GCA_013398015.1 of Oreocharis arfaki. NCBI lineage: Eukaryota > Metazoa > Chordata > Aves > Passeriformes > Paramythiidae > Oreocharis > Oreocharis arfaki. The sequence goes on from VZRR01007585.1 coordinate 231,830, forward strand.
CAGAAATCCCAGAGCACTGTGGGCTGGGGGTTTGCATCATGGACCCCTCTAAGAATGGGAAATCGGGGAGCAGAAGGGGTGACAGGGTGGATTTGGGAAGAGTAAGAGAGTGGGAGAGGAGGATGGATGAACAACTGCAGCAGCTCCGACACAGAGCAATCCTTACCTGCACAATCTGGGCTGTGGTGGCTTGGGAGAAGGCCACCTTGGGATGCTCAGTGCTGAGGTGCCCCTCCAGCTTGCCCTGGGAGGAAAAGAGCTCCCCACAGAGCTCACAGGTGAAGGCGCTGTTTGTCTGTGTGACGTGCTGGCTGGTGACATGGCTCAGCAGGGTCCCTGGGCAGCAGAAGGCCATGGAGCAGTACAAGCAGCGGAACGGTTGGGAACCTGCGAGAGAAGCACTGTCTGAGCCTGGGCTGGGACAGCCAAGGGCCAGCCTGAGGGCACAGGGAGCTGCAATGGCCAGGACACACAGGGCTGAAAGCCAGCAGGAACTGGCATGTGCCAGTGTCCCTTCTCCTGGCTGCATCACTGGCTATCGAACAGTTCATGGCTGCTCAGGTTCATTTTGGCTCCTCACAGCACTGGCATTAAGAACCCTGGCTGGTTTGCCTGCAGCTGTGGCTGTCCCTGCTCATAGGAATCCCTTCTCTCTGTCCCCTCACACCATCCAGCACTGCTCCTTGCAGGCCTAGCTTGCACCTCCTGATCCAGCTATCCCAAAATCATTACCCACTTCAGGAGTTTTCCACTTTCAGACAGAGCTTTTTCTCCTCACTCTCCAGGCTGTTGGCTGTCCCCTCCAATGTCTCCTGATTCATACTCTCTCCTGCTATCCCATGCACTGCCCTGGGGACCCACCATTTGTAGTAGCCTGGTCTGCCAGTTCACTCTGCCCTTACACCTGCAAACTTGCTGAAGCATGGAACTGTATGATTTTTGAAGTCCCTTCCAACCCAAACCATTCTATGATTCAAAGGGTCCTTGACATGGTGCCCCCAAACCCAAGTCCCCCTCTGATCTTTCTAGTGCTACACTCCCTTTTTCTCCAGTCTTCCTCTAGCTACGTAGACAAACTTGGTGCTTGGGGTTCAGTCCTTGTGGTTCAGTCCATCATTCCTCATGCTGGTATCTCCTCACCTACTCTTAGCTCTCTTCTCTACTGTAACAAGCAAAACCATAACTTTCCATAATTCCAGTAGGTCCAAAAGCTTAACATGTCCCAGCCTCACCAAACACAGTGTTTTTCCAGTTCATCCTTATTTTCTGTTTCCTCACACTGTTTCCTTACCATGTCCCTCTTCACCCTCCTGCTTACATTTCAGACATCACCAAGAGGAACTCTCACTGCTCAAAAGGTAAACTGAACAGCAGCAAAGATGACAGACCTGAGTGCCCGCACTTCATGTGAACCTGAAGGAGAGCCAGCGTGGGGAACAACTCCTTGTATGACTCACACTCGTGGAACTACACATCTGCAAACAAAGCCAAAACCACAAAAACATGCTCTCAGAGTCTTCTATATGAGACCTTCTGGAGCAGAGATCTCTAGTGTTTCATCACCACCACACCTGCACATAGGCATGAGGAGCATCCTTAGAGATGCAGCCAGGAGCATGTGAGCTGCAAGATGCTAAGATGAGCCGGAAGAGACTACTACAGGTCACAAGAATCTACTGTGACTTGCAGGTAAACAGGATGTGCAGCCTTGTCCTATCAGAGTTATTATTGCATTGGTCTCTTCTCCCATGTAACAAGTGACAAGAGGAAATGGCCACAAGTAGCATTGGGGAGGATTAGGACCTGTGCTTTTCAATGTCTTCATAAATGACTTGGAGACAGGACTGGAAGGAGTATGAGGCAAGTTCACAGAAAATACAGAACTGGGAGGAGCTGTTGCCTCTCTCAGGGGCAGGGAGGCCCTGCAGAGAGACCTCGACAAAATAGAGGACTGAGCCATCACCAACCATGTGAAGTGCAACAAGGGAAAGGGCTGGATTCTATCCCGGGGATGGGGCAACCCTGGATGTGTGGATGGACTGGGGAACGAGAGGCTGGAGAGCAGCTGCAGGAAGGGACCTGGTCAAAGGCCAGTTGGATCTGAGTCAGCAGTGTCCTGGCAACCAGGAGGGCCACCCATGTCCTGGGGGACATCAGGCCCAGCATCGCCAGCCAGGCCAGGGAGGGGATTGTCCTGCTCTGCTCTGCTCTGCAGTGGGGCAGCCTCATCTCAAGTCCTGGGGCGTGTTTGGGCATCACAAAGTAAGAAAGATATTAAACTATTAGAGTGTGTCCAATGGAGGGCCATGGCAATGGTGGAGGGCCTTGAGGGGAAGCCATGCGAGGAGCTGCTGAGGGCACTTGGTCTGTTCAGCCTGGAGAAGAAGAGACTGAAGTCAGACCTCATCACAATCTACCACTTCCTTGTGAGTGGAAGAGGAGGGGCAGACACTGATTTCTTCTCAGTGACAGGACTTGAGGGAATGGCCTGAAGTACTGTCAGGGGAGGTTTAGGTTGGATATCAGGAAAAAAGCTTTTCACCCAGAGAGTGGTCAGGCACTGGAACACACTCCCCAGAGAAGTGGTTCCAGCATCAAACTTGACAGAGATCAAGAAGCATTTGGACAATACCCTCGGGCACATGGTGTGACTCTTGGAGATGGTGTTGTGCAGGGCCAGGAACTGGACTCAGTGATCCTTGTGGGTCCCTTCCAACTCAGCATATTTTGTGATCAGGGAAAATTTCTTCATGGAAAGCATGGTCTGGCATCGGAACCAACTTCCCAGGGCAACGGTGGAGTCACCATCCCTGGAAGTGTTCAAAAAATGTGTGGACATGGTTTGGTGGTGAACATGGCAATGTTGGGTTAATGGTTGGACTAGATCCTGGAGAGCTTTTTCAACCTAAATGATTCTGCGATTCTCTCTCTCTCCCAGCAGTCACCACATCACTAATGATGGGTTCTTACCTGTGTGCTCTGCCTTGACATGCTTTCAGTGAGCAGCAGTGCTGGTGAAGGTTTTGTCACAGCAGCTGCACTGCAGGGAGAAGAACTTGGAGGGGCGGTGATTCTGAGCTGCAAAGACATCAGGGTGGTGGGTCCTGTTGTGATACCATAACCCTCACAACTGCTGAAATGACAAGGATCAAATCATGGTTACCATCCTAAGCTGTTGGCTTTAAACCAAAAGAGAGCAGGTTTAGATGGGATATTGGGAAGAAATTCTTCCCTGTGAGGGTGGTGAGGCCCTGGCACAGGGTGCCCAGAGAATCTGTGGCTGCCCCATCCCTGGAAGCGTCCAAGGCCAGGCCGGATGGGGCTTGGAGCAACCTGGGCAAATGGACAGTGTCCCTGCCCATGGCAGAGGCTGGAACAAGATGAACTTTAAAGGTACCTTCCAACCCAACCCACTCTGACATTCCGTAATTCTGTTCCAGGGACAGCATGACATCCAGAAACCATGTGGGAAGCATGTGGGAAGCAACAGAACAGGGGAGTTGTGCTCAGCAAGTACAAGACCTGCTTGTCCTCACACAGGACAAGCACTAACACCTCAATCTCTTTCTCCATCGTCCCTGATGAGCTGAATACAGCTGAATCCCTGATCCTTGTCTCACTCACCGCAGGTCTCCTTTTGGTGTGAATTCTTGTTCCCTTGCAGCAATGTGCTCCCACACACATTCTCTCCAAGGCATGCCATTTGCAACATGACTATTTTTATTCCTACACTTCCTGACAGCTGGAAACTTGAGTGAATGAGATTCCTGAGGGCCCTGATGGGCAGATATACAGCCCTTTGCAGCCAAAGACCATCTCTCCCCATGGACCTGTGTCTTCCCTATGGACTCTGCCTCAGTACAATTTTTCCCTCTGCCATCCCCAAACTGCTTCATATGGCCAGGAGAGACAACTTGGTGCAGGAGTGGGCAACAGCAGTGTTGGCATATGAGATCAACTCTTGGGTGCACCAGCTCACTGGTAAGCCTTGTTACACATTTCACAGGTACAATGCTTTCCCCTAACATGGGCCACCATGTGGCGCTCCAGGAGCGATGGGGCACTGAAGATTTTGGAGCAGGTAGGGCAGGGGTGGTGTTCCTGGAAATGGGCTTCATGGACATGCTTGCAGTGTTCCTGTAGTGTGGCAAAGCTCATCTGGCACTTCACGCAGTCATAGGGATCTTCAGTGTCTGATGCCCAGAAACACAGCAAAAACCAGAGAGGGCAAAGAAATCAAGGGAAAATAAGAGAAGAATTAAGAGGGAAATTCACAGAGGGAGGAGGAAAAAGGGAAATAAATGTTACTTCCCAGGTGAAAACTAAAACTGGAATTTGGGCTTTACATATAGGTGTTGCTGTTCCTGCTCACTGACAACTTCCTGCAGTGAGCTCCCAGCAGCTTGTTTGCTGGAAGCCACCCCTGCCACTGGTTTTGGGATAACCCTACTCATAGAGTCAAACCACTAAAATCTCACTTTTCTTGTGAGAAAAAAATTCCCCCACGAGACCCCCAGCAGACACCAATAACACCTTGGCATGTGGCTGCATGACCCCACAGAAGCCGTGCCCCACAGGCTGGGCTGCCCATGCTGGGGAGGCAGCCGGCCACACTCACTGTGGAAGGTCTGGAGGCGCATGGAGAGCCCATTGGCCTGGCGAAAGCCTTTCCCACACTCCCAGCAGACATAGGGCTTGTCCCTGGTGTGGGCACAGACGTGGCGCGACAGCTCGATGGCCTGGGCAAACACAGCATTGCAGCACTGGCAGGAATACATCTTCCCTGCAGGGACACTCCAGTGAGAGCCCGCACCCACAGTGCAGCAGCTCTGTCTGGACTATGCCTGACTTAAAAGGAGGAGGGAAGAGACTGTGAAGTGAACGGGGTAGGCATTTCCTAGGGTACCAGAGCATCTCAGTACAAGATCCAAAATGTCCTGGAGGTGCTGGAGAAAAGCACACCGGCAGAGGGAGGATAAAATTAACATAGACCTCAGGTATCCAGAGGTACTACACACTTCCAGGGGTGCTACACGCTGGTGTGTCTCATGTTCAAAATGAATTGTCCAACTGCATCACACTCATGGAACAGTGGGAAATACACCCAAGCACATTTATTGCAACCCCAGCAATGCCTCATCTGTGCCAATGAGCTGGAAGAGCCCTGCCTCAGTCCTAGGAGTGCACAGCACTGAGTGTGGGGCAGGAGAAGCAGCAGCATGAAAAATATGTGAAATTCAGCCAAAGGGAGGGACGGGAGAAAGTAGGATAACCAGAGGAAGAATGCATCACTGGAGTCTAGGTGTGGTGGGACAGAGAGGAGCTATTCAGGAGAAAAACAAGGAATATGGAGGAAGAGGAGGAGTGTGTGGGTAATCTGAGGACCTGGATAAGGGGATGAGGGAAAGGCAGAGTGGGGAGTTGAAAGCAAACCCATGCAGGTGGAGAAGATCTGGGAGTAGCCTGATGCCCAGGAGTAGCCCAAAGGCTGGGGAAGCAGGCGGGAGGCAAAGGGAAGAACAGGGCATGAAGAGGTGGATGGAGCAAGCTGAACCCAGAGCCAGCTCCTGCAGGAAAGCTCACCCTCATCATGCTTCTTCTTGGTGTGCTAGACAAGGGCTGAGGCCTGCATGAAGGTCACCAGGCAGTGCTTGCACATGAAGGGCCCATCCCCTGTGTGCAGCCACAAGTGGTTCTTCAGCATGGAGTTGGCCGCAAACACGGCCCCACTCCTGGCAGGAGAAGGGCTTCTCATCAAGGTGTTCTGTCAGCTTGTGGTACTGCATCCCTGGTGAGGCAGGCAGGACACTGGCTAACTCAGCTGCAGAGGCACCACTCCACCCTACTGCAGGTCCACCAGCCCATCAGTGACACCGAGGTCCTCCAGTGTCCTCCAGCCTGGAGGTCCACCACAACATCGTGAGCTGCCTCAGGAAGGGCAAAGAGATTTGGCTCTTCACACACATCCTGCTAAAGCAGCCAGGAACTGGAACAGCTTGATTATTTTTGGAGGCTTTTAAACTTACCAGTAGCCCCACTTTTTCTTGATGAGCTATGTGGAAAACCAGTTAGGGAAGAACTAATCAGAAAGCAGTTCTGCTCAGTGGGGCAGGAAAAATGAGCTGTGTTTCTCACACACGGTACTCACAGAGCTGCAGAGAGGAGGAGATTTCAGACTATTACTTTACTATACTGTCCAAACTTCTGTCTAAACACCCCTGCTCCCACCAACCCTACCTGAGGCACGAGCAAACTCTCTTCCATAGATGCCACATGCCACAGGGAGCCTCTTCTTCTTCTTGGCCATCCCCACCATCCCATGGACCTCCAGCTGATGCTTCTCCAACTCCTTCTTTGTCAATTTGACCTCGCTGTGCTCTTTACACTGGATCTGCTTTCCTCTGGCCACCCGACAGCGTTTCATGTGCACCTTCAGGAGGCAGCAGAAGTGCAAGACCTTATCACAGGCTTTGCAGACCAAACTCTTCTTGGAAGAAGCTCTGTCTTGAGATTCCTTTGCTTCTTTGGCACTGGCACCTCCCGCCTTGTCCTCATCTTTGTCTAGAGCTTCAAGGTGGGATTCACTGTTCACTATCCACCTCCTGATCTCAGCCTTCTCCCCTCCTCCCTCAGTCAAGAGACTTAGGGAAATAGCAATTATTGTTTTGGTGGTGACTAGTAGGACTGAGCACCTGCCCCTCAGTCTCCCATCTCCCGAATGCTCTTACGTAGTTTTCCCTGCTCAGAAGCAACAGACACACATCAGACATGCTGTCCCATCACAACAGTGGCGCATAGCTCTGCCCAGAAGTGGTTCTGGCCATGTATGCTTAGAAACATAAAGAGTGATCCTTGAATTTCTCCACCACACATGCAAGGGTCTGCATGAGATGCCAAGAGCCAGGGCCAGATTTTCCTAAAAGCTTGTTTCTCAGACTCTTGCTTCCAAGCATTTGCCTTCTGCTCAGACACATGAAATTACAGCCATGCTTAAATGTTTGCAGACCTGAGCCTCAGGTATGATACTGTCTAAATCGGCCACTGAGAGTGGACATCCAGCCCTTAATTACGAGAAACCTCAGAAACACTTCACAAACACAATCTCTTTAAAAGGGAATCTTCCTATGAACTTTTTGGGTCTTCTGCTTAGGGCCCTGAGGTATTTTCAACTGCTCATTACGTCCATTTCTTACAAAGCATAAATGCCTTCCCGAGTCCCTCTAACACCATCATCTCAAAAAGCAAAAGCTGGAAAATTCACCCAGGATCTCAATCTACAGAAAAGACCCACAGGAAATGTACATATGGAAGAAATCAAAATACAAACAGATACATTTGTCTTCTTTACTATAATGAGAACCCGGAAACTGTGTGGCCATGGAAACTGGCATAGACTTTTCCTTTTGCCAATGTACAGTAGCACTCAGCCTGTGCTTGAAAAACTTCATCTCTGCCTGCCTCACTATGGGAGCTCAGCACAGTGTCCCGTCGCACAGCACTGCTGCCCCAGATTTCCAACCAACTAAAGACCAGATGACATATTCCGATGGACCTGGAAATCTTAAGACACCAAGTGGTGATCCATAATCTGCAAACACATTAAGGGAGAACAGCAGACTGGAAGACTGGTTTCCAGTTTGTCCTGTTCTGTCAAGGTCATCCTGACTTGTGACCGCTAACATTTCTTTCCACATCCCTTCAACCAACACTGTCAGTTTTTCTGACCTAAGTGAAGATTTTTTAAATCTAGTAGTGAGATGGTAACGGTCTTTTTTTTTTAAACAAGACCATGGAGATGAAAAGCCTTTTTTGTAGAGCTCTTGACACATTTCTAAGATATGAGAGTAAGACCAATCCTGACAAACACTATCTCTTAAGTGGCTGTAGAGAACCCTGGAAAGCAGATGGCTTGAGAGGAGGTTATGGAGTTGGCTGAAAGAGCCAAACCCTGCCCCTGCATGCACCAGCTGCCAACAGTGACAGTGCTCTGACTACAGCAGGGTCCAAAGAAGAAGCCAAGAGATTCCATGTTGTACCTCCACCAAAGAAACCAATCCATTACTTATAGTGCTGAGCATGGCTGGGGATGGATGCAGTTTCTGCCACAAGGATGCTGTGTGCCTTCCAAGTGCTTCAGTTTACCTTACTTAATCACCAGAACTTTTTGAGAGCTTTTTTTGCAGTAGAGATGCAAACACTCTTGTTTTCAAGTGGAAGTGCAAACTGAACACATCTCCACGCAGCACATATGCTGGCAGAAACACAAGGTCTCCTCAGTTTTAATAGGAAGCTCATACTCCTCAGACATGAGGCCTGCAGTTATCACTCATATCTCATGCCAGAAGCCACAAGGTCCATAAAGTCACCTGCAATATGTGGGCCTGGTAAAGCAGTGATGTCAGAGCTGAGTAGACTGGCCTCGAAATTAAGATATGGAAGTTCAGTGCAAAGATCTGTAGGATGCCAGAAAGAAGCTGGTACCTGGCAATCCTCCTCTGGACACTTCATCCAGAATAGATGTCTTTGCCAAGTAAATAACATTTTCCGGGGCTTTTGTTTTCAATGATGCTTCTTCCTTGATTTAGTCTCAACCTTGGCTTGAAGCCCTGCAAAGCCACTCAGTGGCAGCAGTCTGCTCTCTTTGATATTGCTGCCAGAGAGGCGGCAGCTGCCAGACCAGTCACGCTGACTCCCCAGGCCCCTCTGCTACATACGCCAAGGTGTCCAGGAGTTCACGCAGGCCGTGCATTCACAGACACATGAATTGTTGGCTCATCTGCTCCAGAGTCATCAGGACACCAGCCCTGGTACACCCCACAGACACACAGAGTCAGGGGGAGTGGGACAAGTGCCTGCAGCATCAGAAGGTGACAGAATCAATGGCAGATAAGAAAAAAATCATCCTTTCTCTAGAAATCAAAGCCATGAGCAGGTGAAAATGCCAGCTGGATTGGTAGCAGCTCTTGGCGGAGCTAGAAGAGAGGACATAGATCTGAACTGGGCAGGAATATGGATTTGCAGTGTAGGACATCTCTCAGGAGGCCACTGAGGCAACGAATGGGAGTGGAGCATGTGCTGTCATCCTCCAAGCTTTACAGCTAGAGCAGTCATTGAGATCCTTGGTTTCTTCTACCTGTGCCCTGCTCCCAGTCACCCACTCCCACCTTCCACTCCAGCAGCATTTCCTCACTGCTCAAGACCACAGACAGGCTAACGAGCCCAGGTGTAGAGGGTCACCTGCCCCCAGCACATGGGGGACAGGCTTTGCCTGTCCCTGCTACACATGAAACAATGGCAAGTGTCAAAGCCACAAGGCTTGTGTTCATTCATAAAGACTGATGGCCTTGACCCAAATTTGCAGATAAAGTAATTAAACCTTCTATCCCTAAAAAAGCCTGACACGTTAATAGCAACCAGCTTTTTACTCTAACTCCCCAGCAATCTGATGGCACTTCCACACTGCTTGTCAGCTAAGCAGCTCTGGCACCACAAGAAAAAAGGAATGGATTGAGCCTGTACTTGGATAAAAACTACCCTGTGCACATCCCAGAGGACTCTGCAGTCTAAAGAATCTGAATACGCTGGGAAACAGGTGAAAATGTACGTAAGCAAACAGAATAAGCAAGTCACATTTGCATCCTTTCTGGGAGAACACACACCTGCAATTACTTTCCTGACCCTTTGGTATCCTTGTCATTAAAGCACCAAATTCAGTTAAGCATTTTTCCTTCAAATGATGGATGCAAAGATACAATTGGGCTCAGTTGGAAAGCTTCCCACAGCTCAGGGCAGGACTCACACGTGGTTATTGCTCTGCATTTGTTCTGGAGTTCAGAAATTGCTATCTGCATGTGTATCGTCCACAAGTTTGCCAAATGAGCATAGCATGTAACACTGTCCTACTGCTGTCGGACCCTCACAGGGGAGTATCTGTCTGTAAAGTGCATACAGAGCAAGGCCAAAATAAAACATTCTAAGAAAATTGACTCAGAAAATAGTCTGGGACTACAAACTGCACTGTCATGGTCATCTTTGCACAAGGGGAGTGTGCTCTGTCATGATCTTTCTGCAGCATGTGAAAAATCCAAACATACACTTAGAAAGTCAAGGAAATGTAATAAAAGTCCAAATTCATGCAGATAAAACAGCACAGGAAGAGCCGATGAAACCCCACAGTTTAAGGATAATAATTCTGAAAAAGAATCCAATACAGATACAAATTACAGAACTAAGCTGCTTAAATGCCTCCAGATCAAGGGCTGGGGTGGAGAAATGCAAATACAGTTAAGGAACACCAGCACGGGGTCAGTTATGGGCTCCACAACCCCTGTAACATACAAAACTTTAACACAGTGCATATTACCAGCAGGAGAAACACACACTCCAGTGCCTGAATCCAGAGATCACCCCTGCAAATCCTCCTGCAAGTACAACCCGAACATCTGGCCAGAGGTAGCTCTGCGAAATGGCCTCAGGCCACCAGGACACTTACTGCCCCAGACCCCTCTAACCATGGGTAAAAGTCCACCGAAGGGTAAAGCCTGTGCTTCTCTTACTCACAATGGCCCAGCTCCTGCATCACTGGCTGCAGGTCTGGGAAGGACTCTTGGACACTGCACAGCAGCTGGCAGACCTTAATGGCTGGGACAGACTTCTCCTGGGCTGTGCAGAGAGCTGCTTTCAAAGAGGCCTCGGAACTTTCAGTCTGAGCAGAAATACTCAGTAGCTGGAGAAGTAAGAAGAAAAGATCACATGACAGAGATTTGGGCTGTGAAAGTTCAGGATGGTCAGGGAGTGAGGGCACATGCTTTCTGTTTCATCCCTACTGCTGGGAACCTGCTTTGAGAAACCAGAAAATAAATCCCTTTCCATACAGGTCTTTGCTCCTACACGGATATACGTGCTTGAGTTGAGAGAACTTCAGGATTTAAAAAAGTTACAACAAATTAAATTCTGACTTTCTGATTTGGTATTAGCCCACTTAAAACCATTTTTGCATAGAAAGAGGGGTTGTTCCTTAACACCTAGCAGCATTACCAGCTTACCTAACTCATAAATGTTTCTGTTGTCAAAGGGACAATGGGCAAGGTACTCTGGGATGCTACACACTTACGGCATCCTCGGGGCATTTTCCAGGAGTATTTTATTCCCATGCAGCTGGAACAGTCAATTCAAATGGAAACACACAGCTCTGCTTTCCCCAGGACCTCAGTAACCTTGCAAAGCTCAAACAAAACTCTTTATCTGCTTGCACATGTGCAGGAGCCTGCTTATTTGCTGTGTTTGAATACCCACATCTTCACCAACTGAGAATCTCATTGGCACCTTCTTTTACCTAAGAACTCATGCAGAATTTATACAGAATTCCAGAATGGTTTTGGTCAGAAGGGACCTTAAAATCATCAAGTTCCAACTCCTCTGCCACAGGCAAGGACGCCTTCCACTATCCCAGGTTGCTCCAAGCCCCACCCAACCTGGCCTTGGACATTTCCAGGAATGAGGCAGCCACAGCTTCTCTGGGCAACCTGTGCCAGGGCCTCACCACCCTCACAGGGAGGAATTTATTCCTCATACCTGATCTAAATCTGCTTTCTGTCAGCTTAAGGCCATTTGCCCTGGTCTTGCCACTGCTTGCCCTGGCAAAAAGTCCCTCTCCAGCCTTCCTGTAGGCCCTCACTTCTATAAAACACCCAATAAAATATTCAGCACACTCTCACTTCAGCAAAGGGGCACTTACAAATTTCACTTGTTCCCTGAGCCCTGCCTCCCCCGAAGCCAAGCCCTTCAGGTCCTGTCTCTGCCGGATGGCTTCCGAGATCAGCTTGCCATGCCACAGGATGATCTCAATGGCTGTGCTCTCACTGGTGGCCACTGAAGGCGAAAATGAAAAGCAAAGGTATTAAAAACACAAACCCAAGAGGAACCTGAAGCTGAACTGTTAACAGGAGTGACTTCTTCATGGCACAGAAAACAGCAAACTACTACATTCAAGCTTTGGTTGTACTAATTGCAGCACTGACATTCAGCATGAAGTCCTTGCAGACCTCCCTTCTCACTGCTTGTCCAACTTTGGGCGAGAAGATCAGGTTTTCCAAAGTATGTTGCTGAAAAGAGATAGTGACAACTTCAAAAGGCAAGGCATGGTTCTCCCAAGACTCAGGATTTCTTCTCACCCTAGTGATAGAGACCCCAACTTTTGCAGAGAACAGGCATTCCTAGGCACAATTTGCCTCATCTGAGGACAGACACATGAAAATTGGCTGGATGCACCACGGACCAGAGGTGTTGGTTTTTCCAGGCAGCGCACAGAGGGGATGGAGGAGTTCAGCTGGAGGCCCTTGGCTGCAGGTAAACCCCAGCTCTGTGCCCTCAGGGCCAGCACACACAGCCAGGCTCTGCTGCACAGACCACCAAAATGAGCACTGCTCACACTTGTGTGAGAGTTTGACAACAATTTAGAGGTACAAGCACAGTTTAGGTTTTAAAGCAAGAAAACTGAAAGCCAGAGGCCAAGGCTATGGGGAGGACAGGATGGCGGCTGCACAGAGACCTACGATGAACCCTGGGCTCTCAGGCTGATGGGCCTCCAGCTGCCTGTTACCACAGGATGGTGGCCAGCTCTCAAAGGTTTGCTCATTATAAAACCTGCATGCATAGAGCCACAAGCAAAGCAGCTATGTTTGCCAAAGTGCTTTTCCAACTGTAACTGTTTCACCAAGGACATGGGTATTGAGAGCCACTGGAAGAGACGAGGTCACTGGCCAGGGAGGGGTGAGGAGTTAGAAAGCAGCTGCTGCCAGCAGCAGGAGAAGCTCAGGGAAAGAGTAGGACACTTGTTTGGAAGAAAAATTCTGTGCTGGGTTGTTTCTGGATATGTTTCATGAACAGTTTCAGGGATGCAGATTCCTGCACAGCCATCAGCAGCTGCCAAACAGCAGAGACGGACAAGGATTGCTGCTCCAGCGCTGCCAACACAAGGGAGGCAAAACCACTGCCTCCTGCTCACAACCTGCTCCATCGCCTTGGAGAGACCCTCAGGGAGGCACTAACAGAGACTCCATCCACCTGCCTCCTGCATCACACTTAGACACAGAATCCCCCAGAATTACAGAATATTCTGACTTGGAAGGAACAAGGGCAGGACCGAGGCTCACCCAAACCCAGCCTGCCCTTGCTCTTACCTGCTGTAGACTTGGCTCACAGTGCAACTCAGGTGGTGACCACTTAGAACCTAAACACATCAGCCATTCCCTCAGCTTGCTGTGAACAAGCATCTCTCTTCAGAGCCCAAATCAGCCACTCTTAGTTGCTAATCTTCAGCTTCATATACATTACCCTGCCTCACTCCCACTACAGAATACTAGAATCATTAAACCAAGTCCAGCTGGAGGACTGCCCCAAACTCAGCACACCAGGTAGTAAATCAAGTCCTTAGGATTTCTAGGATTTCCCCCCAGATGGGGATGAAAACTCTGTATCTGCTTGCACGTGTGCAGGAGCCTGCTCATCTCTCTCTCCGCAGGAGCCAGGCTCCATGCAGCAGAGATGCCCTGCAGCAGCACCTGGGTGTCTGTCAGGAGCTTCACAAAGTCCTCTCGGTACTGTCACAACAGTTTGGCTTCACAATCCTCTGTGCTCCATTTGCCTGAATTCAGTGAATGGAAAAGGGAACAGCTCAGCTTGCAGCATCTTCCCAAAGGGCTTCAAAGGTAGGGGAGACAGAAAAAGCCCAGTTCTCCCTAGGTCACTAATGTTCAAGGCCTTATGCTCAGCACACCTGGATTCACCTTCAAGCATAGGAGGAACACGACAAATCAGTACTTCTCCAATGCAGAGACAATAGAGAGTATCTTCTACCCCCACATGCCAACTGAAATGGATCTTTGGCATCCAAATGTCTCCTGAGTATCAGTCCCAGTCTGAGCCCAGAGGAAGAAAGTCTCAGTGTTCAGCAGACAAACATGTGGCCTTGTCTATGAAGGCAACACCTTCAACACCTCAAGATATTCATCAGCCTCTTTTAACACCCTGGAATCACAAAGACCCCATTACTGACTCTTAACTAGAGTTTCATTGTAAGAGGTCTGTAAGTCAGTGTTTTATCCTTTCCACCGAGAAGGAGCTCTGAAATGCCCTGGCTCATGTCCCTCTCATGCCCTTGTACGACTATCAAACACACCAACATTTTACACTCAGGTGGTCCAAGGTAATCAAGAACTCAGTGGGCTGAGTTGCCATTGGTGAAAATGTTAAGGGCACACAAACCAGACTTGCGATTGCAGAGCATCTGTAGCACTTTCTTCTCCCTCTTACACCAAAAAACTGCAACTTTAACCTCATTCCTTTCTCCTATCTAATTACAAGCTGGATCTGCTGAGTTTGCCTTGATGAATCAGAAAAATGATGAGTCCAGAGTAAAACCTCAATCCTTTAAAGACACCCCAGCATCAGGACATGATAGACTAAGTCAGGAAGAGGAACAGTGTTTATTCAGGATAACGAAGAGACTTGGGCAAAATCTACTGTGTCCCAAAATTAATCTAGCATTGTACTTGTCACTTGATTACTTGATAAATAAAACTGGAAATTGGCAAATGCATTAACTTGAAAAGGATTTTTTCACCACTGCAGTTACTAAATTGAAGAAGACGCACAGTTATACTTCAGCGGGAGAAACCAAACCCAAAACTTTTAGTTCATCCCAGACATCCATGCATGATTTCTGTGCTTGTGTCTTTTAATTATTCTGGTTCAGTACCAACCAGAACAATCCATCACTCTCACAGCACCACCTGGGAGAAAAGCAGGAAGCCCAGCTTGGGAAAAAAAAGTAAAGCCTCTGGGACCCAGAAAATACACAGTGCCATGTAAGAAGAGAAAACTCTCTGGAATGGGGAAGGAAACAATGGTAGGCTGGGGGAATATTCAGTGGAAGACTCGGAGCTGCTATCAACAGCTCCTTGAACTAAGACTTCTTGGAGACATGAATCTGATCCCCAGCAAAGCCAAGGGAAATTCACAGATGAAATATTTTCCTTCTTCTCTCATCAGAATGCTTCTTATTTTATGACACAAACTTGAGTCGTTATGAATGCACTCTCTGCTCTGCTGCCATGCCAAGGTGATCTCCAGAACCAGCACATGACCTGTGCCACAGTGCGGGACCTCCTGCTCCCTGTTAGCTGGCCAGCATGGGACACCAAAGGTACCACCAGTTAAACTGGTTAAGCTGCCAGCAAACTCAAATCATCCCCTTCCTCTTTGTTTTCACCATAAGAAATATTTGGGCTTCTGTTTGTTCAAGCTGCAATTTGAGGAAATTCAGTTCTGTGTAATTAAGGAATGCTCCTCCTTGGAATGGGTATTACCACAAGATAATTAACCATGCTGGGAGTCTGGTGTTTCGAGAAAGCAACCATGCTTAACAAATAACAAAGCCAAGTGCCTGTTGGGAATGTTTGCTACAGAGGAAATTATTGGCATTATGAGCACAGTTTTGCTTTCTACTAAACACTCATTTACATCTCACTGCATGTTAATTTAGTTTTAAATTGTATGTGCCTTCAGAGTCTCTTGATCTGAACTGTTCAGGTTGTGCCTAAACCCACCTAAACTTGGAAGGTTGTCCCACCAGGCAAAAGATGAGGTCTACTGAGTCCCTGAGCCACCACAGGCAGGCAGCAAACAATAAAATCCCACCAAAACAAGTAAGAGGAGTGGCCTGGCCATCCAACAGATTGATGTGTAATGGGGACACTAAGAGCAGGATTCCCATCAGCACACTCTGCTCCACTCAGGTGACCACGAGTCAGTGACCAACACGAGTAGAAATGCTACCTGGATAGAGGAAAGAAGCACAGCCCAAAGAAATTTTCCCCCCATCTCCCTCAATCACAAGGAATTCCAAGTAGGACACTGTCTGTATTTAACATCAAGACATTTCCAGCTTAGGAGAATTTTTAGCTATTTGCTTTCAAAGGCAGTCAGTACCATACAGTAAAGTCACCAATGGAAGTTTAATTCACTCATACCTTTACCATCAGAGATGTCTGCTGTTGCCACCAAGTTGTCCAACAGAAGCTGGAGTCCAGGGAAGGATGCTTTCACAGCCTCCAGAAGTTTGACTAAGCTTTCCACTTTCAGGGTTTTCTCTTCATCCACCTTCCTGAGCAGACTGTCCATGGCTTCCCTCTGAGAGCTGCCTTCACAGCAATCCAAAACTACCTGTAAGAAAGAAACAGCCACAAAACTGTCTGCGAAAGGTTCCTACAAACTCTTGGAGCTGAACAGAGATCGGAAAAACAGGAATATCACAATACTGCACTAGATCCCTACCCACTGCTTACACAGTTTAACTGCAAAGTGTTACAGGGTGGTAGTTACAGGTACACCCAAACATGGCCAAGGTGTAACAGCCGTGCCACCTAGAAAACAAACCTGGCGGGTTCTTCCACCAAGTCCAGCTCTTGAAAGTGGCTGACAAGCAAAAGCCACTTTAAAAAAAACCCCAAAAGTAGACTTAAAAAGAGTGTTCAAAACAACATTTCATTTAATACTTTTAGTGAATACTTTTAAAACTGACAGACTCGTTTCTCTCGTCTCCACAATTTTTCTGCTTGCCATCAATTTTTTGATGGCCAGAAAAATATACTCTTATTATTTAAATAAGCACCTATTAACTGAATTATTATTTCTGTGATGAGGCCACATGAAACATCTCTTACATGAGATGCAACCACTGTAGTTAGGAAAAGCTCTAGGATGCCAGTAAAATACCTACAAGACTCCTACAAGGAGAGGCACTTGGCATATACAGACTGACCTCCCTTCCACCAACACTGTGCTCCTGAGCAGAACCTCTGCAGGGCACCAGCCCAGTTCCCTGATGACAATAAGTACTACACAGTCCCATCAATAAAATTATTAAGATCTGTCCTAAAACTAGTCATATTTTGTTGCAGCCGGGGGTTTGG
>VZRR01007586.1:235-103964 GCA_013398015.1 Oreocharis arfaki
GAGCGGAGGAGCGACGGCGGCAGAGCGCAGGAGGGTTCAAGGACTCGTCCTCCGCTCCCCGCCGGGCTGGCTCCGCTCCGCGGCAGCCGCGCATCCCGCCGGGCGCCCCGCCCGCTGCCTCCCCCCATCCAGGGGCAGCCAGAGGAGCCGCCGGAACGACCCCTGGCCCCGGGGTTGCTGCCACCCCTCCATTCCCCAGTGTCCCCCTGGGTGCCTGCGTCCCCCTGGGTGCCTGCGTCCCGGCTGCAGGAATACCCTTCTCCCAGACAAGACCAGAAAAAAAAAAAAGAAAACCGCCGAGCAAACTTTCAGGCGATGCGCTCCCAACTCGCTCCCTAAATACCGCCTCCAGCCCCCGGTCAGCGGCCCCTGAGAGTCCCGCTCCCGGCCCCCAGGTGCGCCCACGGCCCGGCGGGGACAGCTCCACGGCCCCGCAGGGTGACAGCGGTGCCCCGGGGAGCGGGGCGGGGGGCTGAGCCCGCCGGGCAGCGGCAGCGCCGGGCACCGCGCACCTTCTCCCGCAATCGCCCGTGCGCGCCCGCAGGGACCCCGCGTGTGCTGCGGGTTTGTATTCCAGAGTCACGGCGAAAGCGCCAACCTCCCCAGGATTTGGGGTGTCACGTGCTCCTCTCGTTTTCCTATTCTGCCAAAAATCGACCCACACTCACGGGCCGAGGCGGCGGCTCCCAGCGCCCGCGGCACGACCCGCGCAGCAGCAGCCTCCACCGCCGCCGCGCTTCCCCGCGGGCGCTGGCGAGCAATGGACGCGTCCTTCCCGCGAAGTTTTCACGGATGGGGACGGGACTAGCCGTGACCTGGATACGCCGGCCGGTGCGTCGGACACCCGCCCCGCTGCCCCCCGCGCCACTGCTCGCCCCGCGCAAGGCTCCGCGCTGCACTCACTCACCTCCCCTACGACATGGTGGCGCGGCGGGGGGAGGAGGCGCGGCCCCTCACTCGCAGTGCTGCCGCTGCAGGGAGGAGGCTGCTGGCTGTGCTGGCTTGGACGTTTCTCTCTTCTTCTCCTCTCTGCTCTCTCCTCTTCTCTCTGTCTCTCTCTTTCTTCCCCCCGCCCCCATTTTGCACAGAAGCCGGGACGGTAATTCACTCCAGGCTCTGACTGCATCCCTCTTTTCCCCCGGCCACCACCGGCGCTTCGGGAAAGGTGAAGGTGTTGGCCGAGGGTCTGTAATCTTTGGCAGCAGCTATAGCGTCTCCTTGATCCACTTTATAAGTAAGGGGTAGGGGGACGTGGAAATATCGTATGCCTTTATTATCTGGTATCACACACTATGTAATTGTGTGGGCTTAAAACAGAGATAGATTTGTAAGAGTTAAAAACTCCCCTGTGTGTATTCTCGGGGTTCTTCTGCGACTCGGGGTTTAATAGTCAAGTACAGCATTGTGCTTTCCAGGCTGTGAAAGCATAAGGTGGAATGGATGTGTAGGGAGCTAAAGCAAAGGGTGGGAATTTTCGTCTTTGTCATAAGATGATACTGAAGTGCAAAATCTAAATTTTGGATTTGGGAATTGGTGTGGATGTGTTAATTGATACTAAATGGATGATAATTTGTGTGGAAACCTCTGAAAATAGTAATGCTGCCTCCCTCCCTATTGATGCCTTGCCTAAGGCATCACTATAAGCTTTTGCGTTTACATTTCTTGCAAAGAACGAGGCTAGAATTTATTGTGAATATCGTATTGACTCACGGTGCGTCCTTCAGTTTAGATTACTGCTGATTTGATGCTCTGGAATCTGCAAAAGGAAAGTCTGCCAGCCTCTGTGAATAGCTTTGCCGTGTAACAAGAGTGGAGTTCCCGAGCAGAGAGAGATATGTGAGCGTGTGGGAGCAAAGCTGAGCACATCAGTGTTTCTGCCTCAAACCTGGGCTCGTTCCCCAGGCACAGCCTGTGTGTGGGGTGAATACCTCCGTGGCACCTGGAGATGATGTCAGTCGAAGGGTCTACGATAACAAGTCGGATCAAAAATCTGCTTCGCTCCCCTTCCATTAAGCTGAGGAGAAGCAAGCCTGGGAACAAGCGAGAAGATATAGGCAGCAAGGTGAGTGCCATGTGGTGCAGCCAGCATGCTTTAACTTTGTTGTCTAAGTTTCCATCTGTACTGATAATGCTGCTTTGGGAGACCTGTTATAACTGTAGGGTGATACAGAGGAACTGATGCGTGACTGTTCTGTCTTTTGGTTGGGCTCTTTGCTGTGCTACAGAACCTTCCTAAAGCCTGTGCCCCTCTTCTGAAGCATTCTTTCTGCTTGTGTGATATGAACACAGTCTGTATCAGAAAGCTTTTGGGACTTCCCACTCTGTGGTGTGTGGAGTTGTTACAGATGACTGACAAGAGAAATGCAGTGCTGCCTCTTCCTCCGTGTTGCCAGCTGCTAACCTGCATTACTGGCAGCTGAGGATACAGAAACACCTGTTCTGTGTAAGCAATTGCTCTCACCCTGCAAAGCTTCCTTCTGTGAGGAAGGGAAGGATGATAGGAAAGATGTGAAACATGTCTTAGAGGTGTCTGTTGAAGACAGACAGTGTCTGTGTTCCACAGGTCTGGATGTGCTTTCATCTGTGTGCCTCAGACCACCTTTCCTTGGGCTTGTCTTCTGTTGGGCATAATTGGTTCTACCTGAAAAATCCATCATTCTTCTTGGTGTTTTGGAGAATTCCTGACAGACGCTCACTCACTGGGAACTGACTAGTGTCATGAGGAGAGTGTGACTTAAGCCTGACCTCAGGGAGCACAAGAGCTGGGTGGCAGTGCCTTGTGCTGACAGCAGGTGCCTCTGAGTCAGAGCACCTGGTTCTGTCCCTGCCATTGATTCACCTGTAACCCTGGGCAAATCACTCAGCCTTTGTCTAGCTCTCTGTCTCCCTAAATAGAAAACTTAATCCCTCCCAATAAATAAGAAATATTGTAATACACGTCTGAAGAGTGTATTCATTGGTCTCAAAACAGTAATGCTTCAAAATTTCTTGAAGTGAAGAGTGTATATAAGACTTTGGGGGAACTAAATGGCGCTGTACCTAAAAATGGTCTTCCCCCAGCATGACATCCTGTTCTCAGAACTCTGGTTCAGGTCAGAGTTTCCCTTAGATGGCTCTTTAATACCAAGGAACACAGTATTCTTCTCTTGCCAAGCAAGAGAAAAACCTGCGTGGCTTCCTTAAAGTTGTCTAGGGGAAAGTCCTTGGTGCTTGTGCTTGACCTCAGCGTGTGCATGTGTGTGCATATAATGCAGCCCGTGGACTGCCAGTGAAACATGCTTTGTTGGTGTTGCTGAAGAGCAGTTTGTTGGTCCATGTTCTGCAGAGACTTCTACTGGAAGAGACAAAAGCCACTTGTACCCCCATGTATGGTGGGCATTTGATTTTGGCTCTGTGGTCTGCACACTCCTTTTCAGGGCTGAGACCTGCTGCTACATACCCTGGGTATTCTCTGGTACGTGTTTAATCTTGCTTTCCTTACAAATGCCTTTTGGGAGAGCTCCATTTTATCCTTTGTGCTGTCTCCCTGTGTGCAGCCAGGGCTGTCTGAGCCTCTGGGGAGGGATATCATGGGTTCATTCTGCAGCATCAAATTAGGGTTTCAGGGCTGGATTTTGTCTATCTTATGAGTAAGAGCTGTTATCAGTGAGATGCAAAGGAACTGATGGGGAGTTTGCTGGTAGAATCAGTTTGACATTATGAGGAGATAGGTGCAGGTGTTGGTTTCCTAAAGTGATCTGCTCTGGATTAACTCAAATGAGTCAGGGTCTGCCATCAGTGTGCCAGCTGGAGTGGGCAAGGTGAAAGGGAGTGGGCCCCTTAACAAAGATCTGACATACGCTGGCTATCTGTGGAGATGCTCCCTCTGCTGCATGTGTGTTCCTCTGCTTTCCAAGGTGAGAAGCAGCTCTACTTTTCTAAAGTAGCAGAAAACAGATTTCAGTCTGCTATTTGGTGTGTGTGTAAAAACCCCTGGGTCTAACACTGAGCATCATACACATCACTCCTGAAGGGTCATTTTTGACCTGCAGGAAGGAGCCTTTCAAGCATCTTTGTCTCTTGGAGACAAAGTCATTTTGAGAAATGACTGCTCCAAGAGCTGTATGAAACTGGTCAGGTGGAAGGAATGGAAGGGCCTACGAAGTTGGTCCTCTCAACTGAATGCTGCTTGGTTATGTATGAAGCTGGACTGTTGCCCTAAATTAATGTCTGGAAGATATTGTGCTTCACATATGCAGATGTAGGTGAAGAACCTGCCCTCAGCAGCCCTCTGAGTCCCTCAAGTTTTTATTGCAACCAGGTGCTCAATTTAAGATGGACAAACACCCTCAGTGGCACTGCCTAAATTTCCATGAGCTGAGATTTTTTTTTTTCCTCTAGTGGGAAGTGTCCTGGCTCTTTCCTACAGAACCCTTTGGGCATGTGAGGCTTGCAAGGCTGTGTCAGTGGTTAGAGACAGACCCCTTGGGCAGTTTGTTGAGCTGAAGAGAAGGCCTGTGAAATTGGCTCCTTTCAGTGAAGCAGCTGCGTGGTGCTGGGCTGGCTGTGGGCAGGCTGTGGGAGGCTGGCTCTGCAGAGACCTGTTTGTGCATTGCTGTGGAAGGGGGAGTGTGGGTGAGTAGAGATATTTTGCATGATGGCTGTGCAGGACATGCAGTGTGTTACTTGGGATCTGTACGAGACAGAACTTGTTTTGTGACTTCCACTAGGACTTATTTCTTGCTATAATTAATGCATGGTTTTACTGTAGAGCTCCAGGAGATCCCTGCAGGACTAAACTAAGAAGCCAATAGATAATAATGGATATGAAAAAAAGAGAAGGGGGGGGGGAAGGAATGGGAGCTCCAAGTAAAGCTTGTTGACAAATTGGACATAGTGTTTGATTTTGTTGCTGCTTTTTGAAAACAGCTTTTGTTTTGTGGGAGTCTTGATTTTTGTTGCTGCCTGACTAGTTTTGTGTTTAGATTTCTTTTTTTTTTTTTGTGTGTGTGTCTTCTGATGTTCATGGCTTGAATCCACTTTTGCTGTGCTCTCCAGATCTCTGTTTTTTGTGTTGAACCAATATAGACCTAGACTACCGTGACTTAAGTCTAAGGCTTGTTGGCTGTTGGGATTTGTAATGTGTTGGTGTGGCGGTTAGAAGCTAAAATTTCCTCAGATAAGTTGATTGGCCTGCATTCAATTTCTAGAGGATTACTAGCCCTGCCAGAAATCCAGCCGTGCATCTGGTCACCATGCTTGTGATTCGAGTAGAGACACGGGGTTAGAAACTGGGCACTAAGTGCCTCTGAGTCACTCTGCAGAGCAGCACTATCAAGACAGTGGGGAAGCTAAGGGCTGACCCATGTCCCATTGTTAAAATGCCCTGGTTGCTGTAGTACCCTGCTCACAGAAGTAATGTACCTAAGCAAGTACAGTTCCTGCAGGGGCTGTTTATATTGTTGAGCTCTACACTTGTAAATATAAACCTCTTTTCAACTGATGTAGCTGTTGCCTATTTTAGGGGGTTGGGGTGTGTGTGTGTGTGTATCCTAAGTCAAATGAGATTGTGAATGTCAATGTAGAAACAAATTGCTACAAAACCTGCTACAGGCTTTCTCTGAAATGGGAAGTCAGTGAATCAAAGAAACACATTTGGAATTTGCTTCTTGTTTCTTTGATCTCTCCTGTTTTTTCTAAGCCAGAAATATTTCAAGTTGCCTGTTTAAAAGAGTGCTTTGACTAAAACCTGAATTCCTCAGCAGGAAGTCACTCAGCAGGGAACTGTTGTGTTGTGGTCTCCCCCTCTCCAAGTGGCATGCAAACATGTGCAGCTGGAGTGCCTGTTCCTGCC
The DNA here is from genome assembly GCA_013398015.1 of Oreocharis arfaki. Classification (NCBI taxonomy): domain Eukaryota; kingdom Metazoa; phylum Chordata; class Aves; order Passeriformes; family Paramythiidae; genus Oreocharis; species Oreocharis arfaki. Next base: position 6,069 of record VZRR01007586.1, read on the forward strand.
CCATGATGCTGGGTTGGACTGGATGGCTCTGCAAAACCTTCTTGAGAGCTTTTGTTCTGAAAATGAGCTCTAAGTTGCTCCTAGTGGGACAGGGTTTCCTGTCCTCCTTTGGTGAGGCATGGTCTGTTCTTACTGCCAGCCAGTAGAAACAAGTACGTGTATTTCTGTGTCCTGCCAGTGAGCTTGCACAGATTTAAGAGGAAGGCACATCCATGGAAGCTTCAGACCTCTCATGTCTCGTCATTCCAAACTAAGTTCTCCAGCTTCTTAATCCTCTGAGAAGCTGGAGGGCCTGGCTAGGACCACAGGCTGTCCTGGACAGGAGAATGGAGTAATGTTTCTGGCCTGACTGTAGCTTCCTGCTTTCAGCACACAGTCCTTTTTGTTTGAAAATATCATAGCTTCCAACATGAATCAGTGTTAGACCACTGCCGATCTTAACTGCATCAGCTGAGAATTGCTGGACCTGAATTGGAACAGAACCAAAATCCACACAAGTTTGGTTCGCTGATATAAATGCATCAAAAATTATCACCTCTTATTAAATCACTTCAGGTGTGGCTGAGGCTTGTTGCAGGGTGGGATTCTTTGTAAGTCTTTGGAAACAACTTGGTCTTGCAGCAGCAGAACCTGCTGGGTTCCCAGGGAGCTGGATGTGAGCGGGCTGAGCAGCCTGACTGTGTGGTGGAGTTGGAGAGCAGCCTGTCTGATGCTGACATAAGCTTTTCTTTTGGCAGGATTTGGAAGGGTCTTCTACAAAATGATGGTGCTTTTGAGGAGCTGTTCAGTGCAGTATTGCCTCATTCACCCTCTTCATTCTACTGCAGTCTGGGTGGTGCTCAGCCCACCATCTCTGGGACAGTGCAGCCAGGGGCACAGCTGAGGGAACGCATCTAACCCTGGTCTGGCTGTCTGCTGCTGTGCCTGTTCTGCTTCAACATCCATGAATATTGCTTGACCTCAGCTGATAGCTGAGGATCTCTCTCTCAGCTCTGCACTACTCGGTCTAAACACACCCAATTGCTTCAACAGCTTAGGGCCTGCTGCCCAGAGATAAAAGGGATTTCATGTCTGTCTCTGGTCAGGCTTGTAACAGTGTCCCTCAAAGCAGAGGACAAAGGCTGGTTGGCTTCTCCATAGCCAGACCTGCATTTCAGTGGCCTGTCTGTATCTGTAGATAGTCAGTGGAACAACTGAGAGTGTCATAGCTCAGGAGTTGAATGCTTCCCTGCTGGGTTGCTCTGGTCTCTCCTGTTCCATCCTCAGATATGTGGTGCTCAAGATAACTCTGTGTTTGTTTCATACGCAGCGTTTTCTTGTTCCATTCTTCACTCTGAATGATATGCTTTGTCCTGAAAATACAGCATGATCTGGCTAGCTCTCCTGGTCTAAACATGAGTGTTAAAATGTGACTTACACACACATAGCATATCAAAGACAGAGTTTTTCTGCCAGTGGACTGCAGCGCCAGTTGACTTTGGTTCTTGAAGTATGGTGGATATAAAAGCATATAACAATTCAGCATTTTTGGTCTTGTAGCCTGCAATTGTATCTGTAAGACACTGTGATACTTCTTGCCAATCTTGAGGCAAGATTGCTGGCAAGATCCATCCTTCTATCCACCCCTAAATCATGTGCTGTCTTTGCTGCGAAAGATAGCAGGAAGACATCTCTGTGGCAGGGGGAGCATGATGATGTGCTGGGGTGAAGTCAGCATAAATAACACAAACCAGGTCATTTGCCTGGTGGGTTTAAATGGCTCTTTCTTCCTGTGGATGGTCATATGCTGCTTACCCAGATAGCCTTTCAGAGCTGCTATGGTCCTGCCTTGAAAGTTGTTCTTCACCTCCTTCAGATGAGCTAGGTCCTCTGGGATGGCACGTAGGACTTGGCTAAGCTGGCTGGAGAGCCTTGTAAGCAGGTTTCACACTGCTGTCCCTGCTGTGCTGGGTGAGCCATGCACACGCAGCCCTGCTTTTTCCCATGGGCTGTGAAGCGTGTAGTGTTTGCCAGAGATCTGGCTGGGATAGTAAGATGGCAGAGGTCAGGGCTGCTCAGAGGTGTTGCAGGTGGTACATTTGCTGCTTGCTCGTCAGAGCTATTGTTCACTGTGGTGCTGGGGGGGCTGGTGGAGAAAGACATCCTCAGACACAGTGGAAAGAGACCTCCTTCAGAGTGTACCATCTGTTTCACTAGCTGCGTGCTTGGCCCTACCTGTGGTGTATCACCTCATTTGTTTCCGAAGGGCAGAACAGTTGAAATGATGGTTGGGAGTCAGACCAGGCTGGGCCACTATCTGATTTTCTATCATCAAGGATCTGCAAGCACCTGTATAATATTGTATATTATTTTACTGTCCTCTGTGTCTAGTGGAAAGTAACTACAGGGCACTACCTGCATTTCTGGCTGAGAAAGTGGTGGTCAGCATTTTGGTGGCCTGGAAAATTGAAGTTGATATTTTGTTTCCTGTTGATCAGGTCTTATGGAGAAGTTGCTTGATTAGCCTTGGCACAATTTTCTCTGTGAGTGTGAAAGCTAACAAGCAAAGCAACTAGCTCCTCTTTGGCTTTTTTCAAAGGTTTTGATGTTTGGTGCCAGGAGTGGTGCTTACATGGCGCTCAAACAGTGCTTAGTCCTGACATTAATGCTGAGTGATGCCATCTAAGGACTGAATAATTAACTATCACCAAGCCCAGTTTCAGTTACTTCAGGCTTCTGTTTGTGCCTGACGTACCTGCCTCCGCATAGCTGGAAGTTTTTGAGGGCTCTGGTATGTGTATAGCAGGGTTGCAGCACACTCACTGCTCTGGTTCCCAGCTCCAGATGTGGGCTGGTCCCTGTGCCTGAAACCCTGCGGGCTTTTCTGAGGCTGTACCCACCAAAGAGTGGCTACTGCAATTCAGAAAACCCTCCTACTATTTCCTTTCACCACAGTGCTGCTTAGCCTTGCCTCGAGCATGTTCGTGTGTTGTGCAAGGAAAATGCAGCTGAGGCCTGCAGCTGTTGTAATCAGCTGTGCTGTGTGATCTGTATTCAAAAATATTGATGCAAAGGTGTCTAGTATTTGTATGACCATAGAGTGAAGGAGCATCCCATCCCTCTACCTTGATTTGGTGAGCACTGGGCAGATGGGATAAAGTAGACCTAGCCCAGAGGAGCTTCAGGCTTAAAACACTAAAGGTATGGAGGGAAGGGATCATGCTTTTTCTATACAGACATGGTTCCAAACTCCCACAGGAAGTCTGAGGCAGACCTAGAAATTGAATCTTGATCCTCTAAGGCCAAGTCCTAGCCTTAGTCACAAAGCCCAACCTCTTGCAGATTACCAGGGATGTTTCTCACCTCTCCCATGTGAGGGGGTCTTGTGTTCATTTAAGATTATTTGCTTAAAAGTCCCCAAACGGTGCTGTTGTAAATGCTGACTTGGTCCTATTGTCACTAATGATTTCAGTAGCTCTGGTGATGATGACTTTCCAACAAGCTCAAGCAGATTAAGCACCATAAGAATTAGGACTGTGGAAACCCCAGTAAGCCTTGTAAATTTGCTAGTGTCCCAGGAGACCAGTACTGTTGTTAGTTACTGTGAGGAAACTGATTGAAAATAGTACTGTAGAAGACTATGAACTGCTGGTGTATTCAGAGTTTCCAAGTCAATAGCAATAAAAGTCAGACCTGCTTGTTCTCCCAAATACAGTATTAAAATGCACAGTTGGTCAAAATGGCTAATGTGATATAACAACTAATGAGATTTCTTACCCCATGAAATTTTAACAATGGCATTCCTTTTATAGAGTGATGCTTCTTTAATTTCTGCATCTCCCTGACACTTTGCACAGTTAGTCTGAAATTTGCCCCACCATGGACCCAGAGAGACTCCTTTCTCTGGAAGGAAGCAGATTATCAGAGGTTGCACTGTAGTAGAGTCATAACATTAACAAATGCATTGAGAGCAGGCAGATGGAGGAGTTTCCGAAAGGAGAAAGCAACTTTATGGCAGTGTCCATGGATTCAAGGATACAGATTTGTAAAGCTTTCTGCTCCTGTTTTTCTCCTGAGTAGGCACTGTGAAAAACAGTGTTGCCTGTTCAGAAACCCTTCCCTATTGACAGACAGGCCTAGCATAGGGCAGCTGTTTGAAGTGCCAGTATTGAAGTGCTAGCTACCTCTCCTGTGCTCAACAGTGGTAGCCTTTGAGGTCTCTCAAGGGCTTTGAAATTGACTGCTCACCTTTGAGTAGCACATAAGGGGCTGCTTGCCTTTGAAGTCTTGTTTGTACTAGGGATGCTTTCATTTGCAAAAAGAAAAGCACCATTGCTGAGGCCAGGCTTTGCACCAAAGGAGCCTGGGTTCATTGCACAGTCCCTAATGCAGTCTAGATGCTGGAGATGCTGAAACATTGGATAAAACTGAGGGTGAAAGGAGTGTCTGCAGGACCTGCCTCCTTATTTGGTGGCAGGTCTTGGTGTTCAGAACTTGCTGTGCTCTGTGCTTTGGCCATGGCCATGCTGTGACTGGAACCGTGAGGGGATAGGGATGATGTTGGAGGTATCCTGAGGGGGCATGAGTGTCACAGTGTACTTGGCTAAGCACTTGCCTGTGCTAGAAAGAATTTGCCAGCTGACATCCAAAAACAAGCTGTCTTAATGGTAACACAGTATCAAAAGAGTCTATTGAACGATCTTGTCCCTCAGAGAAACAGGCTATACCAGTGAAAGGACTTCTTTCTGCCAGTTATGTTTCATCAATACTAGTCTTTTCTGCAAGAGCTTTGTGTGGGCTAAGAGTGATGGTTTTCATGCTCTTAACCAGTGCTTCTGTGCTGCTGAACTGTATAAAAGTAGAGTGAACCTTGAAATAGAGCTGTGTAATTTTCTTTTAAAATGCAGGTAAAGTTTTTGGGTTCTGTGCTCTGCTCTTCAGACTGTTTCTGAGCCTCTTTTTTCCTTCAGTGTAAGACAGACAGTATACTTTTCCACTTACTGCAAAGTGTCCCAGCATCCAGGGCTTTAAAACAGCTGCATAATTCAGTGTGTTTGGCTTATCTCCCAGTTTTGAACTAGATATAGTGGTTCTGTGCACAGTTGTTTCAAACCTGCTTTGTGAGTGTCATCCTTCTCGAGCAGCTGGGTCCAAAAGCATTGCTGACTGTACACCGGAACTGACAAATTTGGGATCTGCTTTTTTTGCTTAAGCCCATCATGTCCAAGAAAACTAGCCCATCTAGTTTTCTTGGACTTGGGCATGGCCAAACAGGCTTCAGAAATGGTTCTGTGTATCTTTCCAAACTTGAGGGCTGGCTGGAGAGTGTTTGCCCAGTGTGTGTGCCCCAAACGCTGTTATGGGAGTGGTGTTTGAGGGGAATGGGTACAAGATGACATAAAGTGTTCTTCATAAAATGTATGAATAAATATTTCTCATGAATTTGTGGTAGGCCTTAATGAATAGAGCTGTTTCTAGAAGCTAGAGCAGCTTTTGAGGCTGGAATTGGGATTCTACTGTCCTCTGCACCGGGAGGATAATCTTCCTCCCTGATAATCCGTGGTTTGTGCTGCCTGTCTCTGCAGGCTTCCTGAGCTAAGCTGTTGAGATGTATTAACACGCAATCAGCAGCGTGAATAACTGCTGCTGGGGGAGGATGAGGGTGAGGTGCTCTGGGTGAGAGGCAGCTTTCTTCAGCTTCCTCGCTGCTGCTTCTTTTGGCTGTAACTTCTGAAAGAGCAGGTCTCCTGTGTCATTGTTTTGAGTGGCTTATGGACATTGCTTTGTGCGGTTCTTGGCCCATTTTCTGTAGCAGGGCTGCAAATAAGCTTTTTAATGTCCAAGACCTGCAAAAATTCTTTTTTGATGGAGCCATCAGTGGAAATATGAGTGTGGTGCTGGGGGAGAAGACACAGTGCCTGGACTATCTCTGCTGTGTGTCGAAGCTGCTCCAGGTCCTTGGAATGAATGTCTCTGCCCAGGAGTGTCAGTGTGTAAACACGGCTGTTAATAAAATGGCCAGGGGGCTGATTAATGACCCTCTACACGGCCTGCTGGAGCTGGGGCGAGAGCCAGTGGGCCTCACAGCACCTGGGCCACAATTGCATGGCCTGGCCTGCCTGCTTGCTGGCAACTTCACAGCTTCTGCCCTGGCTTCTTTCAGGTGCTGCAGCATCCTGTGGCCGTGGACATGCTGTGGTGTGCTTGGGAAAGGGCACTGTCACCCTGCCTCTGGCTCTGTGGGTACCCGGTGCCTGGGGAGGGCCCTGCACTGTCTGGGGCCTGTGGAAGCTTAATTTAAACACATGCTTGGGAAAAGGAGACAACCAAGCTCCCAGTCTAGACAAACCCTCTATAATATGCTGAGAGTCTTTGTTGTCCCAGACAGTGCCTGGACCTTCATGGTGGAACTCTGGTGACCAAAGTTCCAGGCTGACCAGCAAGGCTGGGAAAGACCACCAGGTTGCCTGGGTAGTAACATTGCCCTCCGTGGTAGAAGATATGACACACTGGGCAGCTTCTGGCTGTGCATTTCTGCAAAGGAAACTGAATTGTCCCATTAGTTTGGAAAAATCTGCCTCTTTGGTGAAAGACAAGTGTTTTACAGGGCACCTGGGGATCTCTGAGGTTACCAGGGGTTGAGAAATACTGCTCACTATGGACAGTCATGTGATGCTCTCCTGGGAAAAGAAGAGTGCTTGTTGCAATAAGGCATTTAGTTTTGCTGTCAGTGTTTTCCAGAGGTTTGAAACAATTGAGAACACTCATCACCTACTGCCTAAAGGTTTGCTGGCAAGCAAAAGAATCTCCTTCTTTCTGCTCCTAGTTTTTTCTGGCACTTAGGGCCTGTTGTACTGACAGGAGCAACCCAGCCCTCCTTAGCCTGCAGCCCTGGCTAAGGAGAGGAGGAGGCTGTGTGAAGAGTACTGTAACTGTCCAGACAGAGACAAGCTGGTATTCCTGTCCTGGGTTGTGGGGAATGGAGTTGTGGGCCTGAAACATATTTGTGTAGCATTTGGGATTAGTTGAGTTGAGGAGCTCTCATGCTGAGGAGATGGCAGAACTATAAATCATGAGCGATCTCTGTAGCTGCAGAAGCAGTTAGGGCAGAAGGAAGGGCTTAGAAACAAAATCCATCATAAAATGTCAAAGTGGGTGGTTTCTCTTGCTGGGGAGAGGGTCTTGTCTCTGGACAGCAGAGGGAATGCTGCCTATGCATTGCGGCCATCTCTCTGGAAGAGGAATTTGCTTTCAGGTCTGCTGTCTGCCTTTTGTCCCATGTCCTGCTCTCCCGCTCTCTACTGTGATTTTGTTTGGATGCTTTTCTCAGATCCCCAGAAAGGAAAGTACTGTAAACAGCTGCCAAGCAGGGTTTTGCCTTGTAGAGCATACTTAAATGCTGAGGCCTGGTTGGATGATGGTATGATTATGTTTCTATTTTTCTGTGTGTGTGTGTGTGTTTAATAGGAAGAACATATTCTGTTCTGGTTGAGTGTATGTTACTTTTCTTAGTGTGCCTGTTAGTACAGGAACTTACAGCCTGCTCTTTTCCCCTGATTATAAAGTGACAGTGGTATTGTGTTACAGCTGCAATGTACACAGTCTTACACAACTCTTCATAGCATTTTTAGAGTCGTGATGACCTTGAAAGGTTTAAAAGAAAACTGAATGCAAACTCTGGCACCATTCCTGTGGGTGCTTCAGCTTAATTTTGTGTGGTGAGGTAGTATGAGTGTCAGGAGTTAAGTTCACCCAATGGATATAAAGATAAGTGCCTCTGTGGCCGATTGCAAGATCAGAGTCTATGTGTGATGATTCATTTAATGCACGTAACTGTATCTATGTGTATGCCTTATATGTGTATCATGCAGTTGTCTTCACTATGTTGTTTTGACCAGCTCAGCTGCACTTTGTCCAATAATCCATATTTCCTGAACGTGTTGCTAACCAGTCCTGTGAAGCCTGGAACAGAGACTGTTTATCTTTCCCTCTTTCACATCCTCCAAATAAACAGTTAACCAGAGAAATCCCATTTTTATTTTGTACCCCTGTCATCATCCCTGAAACTGGTTTCCCCTTTTCTCCCCGTCTAGAAGCTCCCTGACAGAATGACAGAGCCTTCTCTGATCCAAGCAAGATGCTGACCTGGCATGTTCAGGAAGGGCAGTTCCATCCCTGAAGTTACAAACAGGTTTATGCAGGAATAAAGCTAGGTTATTTATATACCAGGAGAAGAGACGCCTGTCTCTTCAGGGACCTGAGATGGTGGTCATTAACTTTTCCACTTCCCATAACCAAAGGTGCCATGCCTTTTTAGATACTTCTGAAGTGTTGATTATGCTTTCCTTCTCTTTAAAGTTCAGTCCCATTGGGTTCAGGCGTAAGAATGACAAGCTTTTTTAAAAAATGTGTTAATCACATATCTGTACCCCCTTTACCCTCCTGGTATTCAGCTGTCACAGAGAAAAATGAGATGAAATGTTTTTACGTGTATTGGGAAGACTGGCAGGGCTGTTTGAAGCCTGTTAGAGAGACAATCTGGTGAAAGGCATGGTAATTATCACCTGGTGCTTGTCTACATGTGGGCTGCTGTTTGCAGCTTGGCTCACCTGAGGTCATGTTAAAGCCTAGGCTCAGCACTGGGATCAGTAATCTGCGAGGTTTCTAGCAAGTGTCTTCCTCATCTACATGTCACTGCAACCAGTGCTGAGGTAAGTACCCTTTGAGTGTTGGGCCGGGGCTCCTACTCCTTGCCATTCTTGTTTCTTTTCAGTGTGTAAGCTTATGGGTACTGGATTCAAGTCAGACTCATTAAAATAGGGTAGCACTGCTGATATTTTCAGTACAGGGTTTGCAAATAGAGCTGTGCAAATCTAACTGTCTTCTGTTTGTCCACTCTTAAGTCTACAAAATGCAAGCGGATACTGGCAGATGGTCTGTGTAATGCATGTCTGCCCTTATGCTGGCCCACACCCTGGCCATCTCCGTGTGGTCTCTTGGCAGTCAGACACTGTATCTTGATGTGACAAGAGCTGGCTGTTAACTTACAGCTATAAATCTGTTGGGGCTACAGTGGAAGTCTGTCAGTGCTGTGCAGGTGGCAACTGGCTTACTTAGCTTCTGGGTGGATAACTTTTAAATTTTTTTTTCCTATCATGGCTTGTGTTTCTGCAGTTGTAGAGCCTGTTCTGGTTACAGTGGAGCAGCAGTTAACAGAGTTTATGGGACGTTGTTTCCAATTGCTATGGTCTAAACATATGTACACCAGCATTGAGTTACTTCTGCCTGGAAATAAGCCACAGAGCTATATATAAAATATGTTTGAACTGTTGCAGTAATGTTGTTGGTATAAATAGAAGAAAGTGGTAGATCCAGGGCTTCCCTTCCTTACAGCTGATTCAAGAAGACTTCCCAAATACTCGATCTTCAGTGGAAAAGGCTGTGGAAGGTGGCTGAAAGCAACAACAAAATGCCATATGGCATGCCTTCAGGAAAGAGTATAAGTACTTGGGTCCGGAGCATTGGCTTCCTGCTTGAAGATCTCAGCTCTCTTCTCTTGTGGTGGAACACCTACCAGAAATCCCATAGGATTCAGTTTGTAGCAACCTGGTGGCCCAATTCCACAGTGTTTGGTTTGTGACAATCTTAGTTTTTTGTGACTCCAGAACTGTTGCTGAGTTTGCTTGAACTGTCAGATGTTTTCCTCCTCAAACTATTAGATGGGTAGTCTGAGTACTTGTGGAGTTGCCTTGATCATCATGTTGTGACACATTGTTGGGAGCAGTATTTTGAAGTGGCATCATCTGTGGTTTCACAGGTTCATTGGGATGCTGCTATCACTCTCTTAACTGTGGGGAGTGCTCATAGGACTTCTCCCAGGCAGTGCTTGTAAATATAACTCTTGCAATTTAGAAGTAGCTCTCTGGTTCTTTGTTGAGATTGTTTAGTGCAAGTATTCGCTCAATCAACTTAGCTGCTGTGGCAGATTGTGCCAATTTCTGTGGTCCTTTCTGTCACTAATAGATTTGTATCTCACCTAAAGGGAATGTAGGAAGTGACCTCTGTAGAAATAGCAGAAAGTGCTGATAGAAATAGCAGAAAGCCCTGAGCAGCTAGGTTTAGTCTTTGCTTGTGGATGATGTTAATTCCCTCTTTAAGTACTTCTTTTGTCTTTGCTAATTTTTAAACAGATCCTTCCGCAATGTTGCCTCCCAAGTGCTCTATTGCAGGTATCAATCTGCAGCAAAGTTTGCAGGTGGAAATAATGTCTTTTCTTAAACAGACTGATGCAATTAGAAGAGAGACAAGACTGTGTACATGTGGGAACATTTTTGGGGTTCAGTGCTCCACGAACAATTCTTTGTGGTTTTTTGAAAGAATCTAAATCATCAGCTGTGTTCTTTCAACTCTGGCAGGCCATCAGCTCTGTTTCATCCAACATCTCTTCTCTGGTCTGTGATGGGAATTGCGGCCTGGCTTCATGCAGGACCTAGTTCCAGTGCAGGGGTGACAGTAGAACTTGTATCCAGCGATTGCCCACTACCACTCTGCCAATGCACCACAGCAGGGAATGGACACAAGCTGCATAGAAGCTTTGCAGCTCTCTTTTTTTCTGGAGGAAAATACAGTTTAAGCAGGGTGAGCATAGTGGTTCAGCACAAATGTCAGTCAACAGGGATGTTCTCTCTTGTGTTGCTTTGCTCTTGAAGTGTTATTATCTTCGTTGTTTTAACTGCAGAAATGTACTTAGGACTGTAGTTCAGGTATTTCTGAACTACATGTGTCACTCAAAGTTATTTCTTATCCAGACAGATTCTGCTAAATGCTTCTGAGTAAGTGAATGTGTCTAAAGCTATTTACCAGGAAATTGGGAGCGTTGGCTCTCTGCTGAAGACTGGAGTTCCATAATTTCTACTTTTGCATTCTGCTTTTTGCAACAGCAATTTTTGCTAAGAACTGAGCATGTGAAAGCAGCAGTGCATTGTGAAGTGTCGAAGCAACAAGAGTTGGTTGTACGCCTGGATCTAGGGCTTTATAAATTTCTAAACAAGAAATGATGGTTATTGCAAAGGTTTGCTTTCTTGAAACATGGCAGAAAACACATGGTAATGAAAACAAGGGTTTTAAAAGTCTGGATAAAAATTGTTTCCTCTGAGTATGGTTTTACTTCCTCAGTTCTCACGTTTGGTAATTCTAACAGTTACCCATGCTCCTGAGCCTAAATGCAAACTAGAGGAGACTTATTTTCCAGTGCTACTCCCTCTCTTTTAGGGTTTTAAGGGACTTAGGTGGCAGCCTGCTCCTTTTTACTTTTTTCTGTTAAGTCACCTTTAACAGCTACTCAAATATGTCAGCTTATGTTGGATTACTATACCTCTCGTTTACAGACTTTGTTTCCTTCAGGAAAAGAAACTGAAAAGGTGCTTGGGAAAAATCACAGGAAGAAGTGATTTAAGGGCAAAGTAAGTGAAGAAGGAAAGTGAGTTGAATGAATGACTTAATGAGTTTGTTTAGGATTTCTTTGTAGTTACCCCTTATAACCTTTTGTCTCTGTGTGGTTTATTGTCTAGTGTTGGTTTCCTCTGTGTGTGCAAAAGTGAGAGAACCGATGGTGTTTCTTGCTGCTGACTGACAGGAAGAGTATTCAGGTCTTTGAGATGCTGGGTCTAGGTCATAAAACTTGTAAGAAATTTGAGCTGTTTGGAAAAGACTAAACTGAATTCTGCATCTGCTGTGGCTGTGGATGATGATTGCTTCTCCTGGAGTACCATTTTGCATCTTTGCAGCAGAAAGATGGCTCAGTGGTACCTGAGTGAGCACGTATGGGCTTGCTGGAGTTGTCTGTGGTGGTGGCTGAGCAGCAAGGGCAGTGATGGGGACACCGTGTTACAGGTGAAGGGCTTTCCCCTGTACTGGAACAGGAGGAAGTGGCAGCAGAGTTGTTGAGGAGATGATGGAAGTCAACGCTTGTGCTGTTCTCTTCAGCTTGCTCTCTCAATCTTTGGCCCATGTTCCTATGTATCACTTCCCCTGGGGGACATGGTCTCCTTTCTGGCTGACAGGACAAATCTCTTGGGTGCTCAATATGCATGCTGATGGACAGATGTGAAGAGCTTCTTAATTCCGGGATGCACAAAGGGCAAGATGCTGATAAAGTCTGTTCTGTAAGAAGCTTATTCTTTGGGGCAGAGGGCAGGGAGGAGTGCAGGAAGGGATTGCCCAGAGCTAGGCAGTGAGTGTTGGCAGGGGGCGGGCAGGAAGCTTGACCGTCTCCTTCTGTATATACTGATTGGCTCAGGCAAAATAAAGAAATCTCTCATGCTTTTGATTAATTTTTAAGCATTCTTTAAAAATATTGTCCTTGGCCTCAAGCAGGAGTGAGGTACAGCAATGATGCAGCATGGTCTACACAGTAGATTGCTACTGGAATTTGGGAGGAAGTGAGATTATTCCCAGATCTGTTGCTAATTTGTTGCACGTTCAAGATGTTTACCCTCAGTGTTTGTGTGGCATTGCCATCTAGTCCTCTTATACTTGGCTGTAGATTGCCAGCTGTGTGAGAGTACGTGTTGCTGCCTGCGGTAAGTACAGGAGGGTTTTTTGTTAGTTGGGACTTCTTGCAAGGACTGTGAAACAAATAACAAATAATTCAGATGATGTTTAGGGAGAGATGGAATACTAATCTCTTTACCTCCTGCCTCCTTCCTTACGGATATTGTCTGTGTGATAAATGCTTTGTGCTTACTCTGTCCTTCCTGTTGTATTTATTCCCATCTTAGCATCTTTTAAATTGCTGATATGTAATTTTAAAAAATAATTTAAATCAGCTTACAACAAAACCATTTTCTCATTCCCTGAGGATGCAAGTATGTACTTTCCCCCATAACATCACTGAAATGTTAGGGAGATGCATGCATGGGAGGAAAAGGTGTCTAGTCCTGGAGCGGTTCAGGTGTTGAAAGCAAGATCCTTCAGGTGTCAGGAGAGGTGAGCTCTTGGATCTCCTGTGGCAGGGACAGATACCTGCTCTGTGTAAGGAATCTGGGCATGAAAGGGTGGGGCTTTTACATACAGAGAATCTCTTTAAGACACTACTTAGAGTCTCTTTAAGACTTCCTACAGCCGTGCCCTTCTCTAGAAGGCATAGTTGCCTTCATGGCAATGTGGGCTGGGTAGGTAGGGATGACATCTGGCAGTCGAAGAATTTTAGGACAGAATGGCTGTGTAAATAACTGGTGAAGGATAAAAATTAATTGATTTGGCATGGGGTCACGGATGAATAAAGAAATCACAAATGGATTTTGTGTGTTGCCTCAGGCAGGCTGATCAAAAGGCTTTTCTTCATCCTGCACAGCTCTGTGTGTTTCTACTCTTGGACTCAAGATCAGCCACTAAGTTTCCCTGTCAAACAGTTCACAGATCCGTTTATACCAAAAATAAGCCCCAGAGAAGAAATTAAGGGGAAGGAGATTGTAACATGATGCTTTTCTCTAAGTGCTGAGATGTGGCTTTCTTCTGTGGTTCCCCTCAGCAGGGTTAACTGTGGGGAAGGCTTTCTGTTCCCTCTCTTTCAGTCTGTCTTCCCTGTGTCCAAGTTTAGTTTGACTGTATGTGTTGTTTATAGAGTTCAGCAGGAGGTGATTTAGGAAGGAGCTCCTTGCCATGACGGTATCAGTGTTAGAAGTGCTGTGTTATGGCCCCTGTGTTTGACTTCTCCAGAGTCAAGAATTATGTGGTGCTGCCACGGTTTCCTTGGAGTGTATGCCTGAGAAGCTGTGGACTTTTAACCGTTGCCTATTTGCATTTAGGAGCAGGCTCCGCTCAGGGTTGGGACCAAGAGGAGGGGCTTCAGCAGAGCCACAGAGGGAGCAGCCTTGCCAGACTGTGCCCACATTCCTGTTTGGCTCTTTTCCTTATTCTTGTCTCTTGCTTCTTGTGAGTGCTAAAGCCTGGGCAAAACAGAGGCGAAGGAGCCTTTCCTATCTGGGAAGTGATTAATGATGATGAACAGTGACCCTTACACTAAGAGAACCGTTTGTTCCTGCTTGATTTCAAACCCTTATATGAGTAATTGAAACTTTGCCCAAGGGAGCTGTATTGGCTTTTTTTTTTTTTTTTCCCTGCTATTTCTTCTCACTGGAGCACTTTCTTTGCTTATATTCAGGCCCCTATGCATGGATTTGGAGGAGATCAATCTGTAAGACTGCCAGAAAATCAGAAGTTGCTTCCATTGATCTCCCCTGTTGGGGCAGATTAGGGGAGTATTGCAAATTCGCATTTGTACCTAATCCTTGTATAGGTAGTTCTTGATGCAGGGAAAGGTGCATTGGCTCCATCTTCTACTACAAAGAATCACTGGACAGATTGTCTATGTGGGAGGGCAAAAGTGTACCCTATGTAAAGTCTGGTATCTTGTCTGTTCTCTTTCCTTATGAAAAAGTAATGTGCATTTGCAAAGTGGAAAAATCTGCTTCTTGTGAAGGAGTGATCCTACAGAATTCTGGGTCCCAAGAGCTCAAGGAAGGGTTTCTTTGAAGCCTGCCCACACAGAAGTGTCTCTGTTGTGTTCCATGGGGCTTAACTGCCTGTGGAGCTGGTCCGATTGACTCCATGTGCAGATGCTTAGTCTGGAACAAATCAGGATTGACTCTTTATGTACCAGCAATACCTGTCACCTGTTTGATGTCGCTTTTTCTTTTTACATTCATTTCATACATTCATCACACAGCCTTCACAAAATTTTCTTACATCAACAAATAAGAATCTCCCCCACCGAAGTCAAAATAGCATCATGGCAACGCTGACAGTGGTGGAAAATTTACACACGCTTTGTCCTTTGTCCATTCACCAGGCTTGTATCTCTGAAGCTCAGATTTTCTGCAAGTTTTGTGAAATCTCATGAAAGTCTGAGATGGTGTTGCTTGTACAGTGAGAATGATAACTGAATGGTAGAAGGAGGAGAGACTGCTGCTTGTCATGCCTTTAGCCAGAGCTGGTAAGGTTACATGGGCCTCTCCTCATCCCTGCAGTATTTAGGAAGAAATTGAACTTGGGGTGGAGTAGAGAAAATTGGTGGTCCAGGCTGGTGTTAAATGATGAAACAGAAGATTGTTTAATGATGGCTGTGTTGTGCTGTAGAAGCTGGTAGGAAATTATTGTCTTGTCCTGTTTGCAGGCCACAGGAACACTTGCAGGTGTGTTCTGCTGCCAGTTCTGTTCCCTCACTATGGTTCCTGGTAGAGGTGCTTTTAATAGCCTCCCACCCACTCCCCAGGGCTATGCAATGGTATTTATGGCCTGCCTGGGACTGCCTTTCTTCAGGTGCATGAAGAAGAAGGCAGAGTGCAGATTCAGCACGTAGCCCCTGACAGCTGGGGCTGATGGGTCAGGAATGCAGTCCTGACAGCTGGAATTGGACTGAAAGCAGCCAGCACGGTGGGGAGGCCAGGAGGGGAGAGCAGGCAAAAGAGGCTCTGTGGAGAGATGGACAAATGCACACATGCTGTGGAAAGATAGCCTGTGGGGACCCTGGGTTGCTTATGTTCCCTTTCTCCCACCTTCGTCCCTGATTTGTTCCATTTGTCCAACTGTCTGGATCATTATTAATAAATGTGTGCACACCCCTGTTGCAACCCCTGTGCAACACACCTGGCAGAACCATTAGAGCCGAGGCTCAGCAATTCCACTGGAATACCCCCCATCCCACCTCTCCTTTTATGCAGGTTTACAAATGTAATGCTTCCCGTATCTCAGTGATTCAAAAACCTTTCAGCAAGTTGGTTTCTACCCTTGCTACTCTTGTGCCAAGGAGTGCCATTCATATCTTATGTTGTGGGAGATTGTTCCCTGATATTCTTAAAGTGGTTATCTTGAAATCAAATTGCATAGAGCTGGCAACTGCTTGTGTCAGACTATGATGTTCTGGTCAGGTGTTTTTCTGTTTTGTTTGGCTTTGTGTTTTTGTTTTTTTTTTTTCCTCTCCCACCTCATTTTTTTTAATTGGTTAGTTGTTCATAGCTCTGAATGCTTTTCCCTCATGAATACTGGTTTAAACTGGGCATTGGCTGGAAACACCTTAAAATGTCGGAACATATCTGTGTAGTGAATTGCATGAAATCAGTCTGATGGTCTAGGAGTAGCTTCTGGAGGGTCAGTTGGGCAGCTGGTGTGAGTGTGCGATGGTGGCTGTGAGCAAGGCTCAGGAGGCTTATAGTGAGAGAAATGGAGACTGCCCTGTCAGCCAGAGACCTTCTGAATGGGTTGTGTGTTGCAGCTTGGCTTGTTACTGTTGCCTCTTGCAGATGGAATATTTTCAGTCTCCAGACTTGTCAAGACATTACTCTTTCTTAGCACTGGTTGCTGAGGGAAGAAAGACTCAGGCTGGAGAAGAGGGAGAGGATAGAAAAACCTCTTTAAAAAAATATAATATATATATATGTAAAAGAAATTTAAAAGTGCATATTCTATATGCATATACAAAAGCAGGGTAGGTGAGGGACAGAAACCAACTATGGAGCTGAGTGGTTTTGATGTTTGTGAGCTTTTGTAAGTCACATATCTCCTGCAGTTAATTCCTTCCACTCATCTTCAGCCCTCCCCCTGCCAGACCAACAATAAAAAACCTAACTCCCCCCAAAAAAAATCAGGCAGAGGAACCTGGTCCGAAGCCAGACCTTTGCATGTTAAGCTGAAGTGAAAAATGAATATTTCACAGCTGTGTTATAAAGCCCTGAAATGAAGGCTTTGCAGTGGAAATGCTGACAGCCCCTTAAGTAGAACAGTATACTGTAATTAGTGCTCTGTGTTTTATGTGCCAAACGAAGCTCAGCAGAACTAAATGTAAAACTTCAAGCCTTTGTTTTTCTGCAGCAGTAACAGGAGATCAGACAGTGTGTTCAGACGATGGATTAGAGCCTACAACGTGTGCACTGGTCCCTGGAGGTTGGACGTGCTTTTTTGCGGTGGGGCTCGGGGGCAGCAGCAGAGACGTACAAACAGGGCCAGCTGTGAGATTTGGCGCTCTGTATCAAATTTCACTTATGTAAGATAGACAGCTATTTCTTAAATGCTGACGCTGACAATGTACAGCTACATTTTCAGCATTTTCACGTATTGGATGCCTGAGTGCATTGATACGACTTTGCTGTGTAGCAGCATGGAAAACATGTTGGAGTGCGTGCAGAGGTGCTGAAAACTCTGGGAGCAGGATATAGAGACAGACGTGCAAACCATGGTGCTGTTGTGAAACTCAGGCCTGATGTTGGAGCTCCCTGTGTCAGTGTGTTGGACCGAAGAGCACTGACTGGGGTCTCAAGTCAACCAGTAAAGTTTGGGGGGTTTTTTAAAGACAAAAGAACAGATGAGTGTGTAGCCACTTCTCATGCAAGATCATTACTTAGTTACAACTGATTACTTGATGTGCTACGGAAGGCTTTTCAAAGTAACCCTCATGGGTCATGTATCTCAGGGATTTCTGCATCCTCCGCTTTTTCAGGAGTGCATGCCTTTGCACATATATTATTAATATGCCTGCTTTCAGGCAGGAGAGAGGGATGAGGGCAGGCACATTGTGCAGTGGATGGTAGATGAACTCTGATGGATGTTGTCTTGTCATGCTGACTCGATGCTGCTACTTAATTAAATGGATTCAAACGTTAACTGTGTTACACATAGGCCCATTGGGAAGGCTTTTAAAATAGAACTTGTCTGGTTGTGGGCATTTATTGAAGTAGCCATTCTGGAGTGGATTGGAATAGTTGTGCTGCAAGAGCGCTCTCTGAGGATGCTCTTGTTCTTAAATGCTCACAACGGCATGGAGAGAAAGGGGTACATTGAAATCAAACTATTAATTCAAGAATCAGATTTCCCATTCCATAGAGGAGCAGACAGGACAGAATGGGGGATAAGTCTTGAAATGCAAAGCAGCAGCAGTTCTTATCTGTGACTTTGTTGAGCAGGGATGACCTCTTTGTTGCGCTCTGTAAATGATCTTAGGTGTCAGGCAGGTTGAGAGTCAGGTATTTATGGAAAAAAAAATGGAAAACAAAACAGACTGTATTATTCTGCTCTGTAATCACTTGCTGTGGCCATGCCTGGAAAGCTGCATGTGGTCTTGGTGTTTCCCCTTCATCTCAGGAAGAATATAGTGGACCCAGAAGGGGCTTCACAAAAGAACTGATAAAGAATATGAAATGGCTTTCAGGAGAGCCTCAAAGTGACTTAGTGAAGACTCTTGTACTGGGGACACAGATGACTTGGGGTGATAGTATAGCTCCTTACAAAATCATGAACCACCTAAAGGTGGTGGATGGGGACTGACTGTTCACTGTCTCTTCCCATACAAGGATTGGGGCACGTCAAATAAAACTATCAGAAGTGAGGTTCAAAACAAATAATGAAAGATGGTTCATCTTGCAATATACCAGACTGGTGGAGTTCCTTGCCAAAAAATGTGGTGAATGCTAAGCTTTTATAGACAGAGTGGATAAGCTCATGGTAGAGAATTCTACTGAAATAAGTTAAAAATGGAGAATATCTATTTTGAGACTGTAAGACTGACAGGAGGTGAGAAAGAATCAAATTTGTTTTCCCTGCTCTTAAACTTTATCCATACATTTCTTTATACTGATCTTCCTGACTTTCCTCCTTTGCTTTTGGCTGCAATTGGAAAAAGAAACCAGGGCTAGATATTGGTCTCTGATCATAGGTGGCCAATCTTGTGAAGTCTGGAACAGACATATCTGCTTGTTGGACATGGTTTTCTCAGGCTGTAGCCTCCTGCCTAATGTTGTAGATACTGGGGCGTGTGGGCAGCCCTGCACAGTAACATCAGTTTTCTCTCCTTGGTTGTCATTTTGAGCACTGGAGAGTAGCATAAATCCTCTCAAATACTTTGCTTTATTTCCATCCTTAAATAAATGGTACTTGCAGTGAACGATGAGATTTTGGGCCCGAAAGAGAATGAAGATACCATAAGAAGGCAGGAGGTGAGATAACCAAGTCAGAAGACTAATTTCTTTAGCATAGGAGTGTGGAGATGAGGGGCTGAAATACTGTTTAACTCCTACTTGGTCTTTTGCTGGCCTGGGGAGAATGATGGGGTGAGTAGCAGCATTATTCAGCCTGCGGTCAAAACTCTTTGAGGGATGCCTGGTGTTAAAGATGGCTTTTTCCTTCAAATTTCTTTTACTCTCTCTCTTTAAGATGAAGGTAGACCACAGAAATCTGCTGGTGTGCAAACAGCACAGATACAGGAGCTCCTACCCAGCAGCAGTGGTTCAGTAGGTAAAAAAAGGGCAGCTGTAGGCAGAGCGCCTGTGACAGGTCAGGCAGGACTGTCGGTGTGACTAGGTTGTCCCTTTTGGCACCCTTGCTGGTGGAAATTATTGCTGTGCTGGGTGTGTTTACTACTGCTTTCTAACAGCGTCCTGGCTGGATGTGCAGGCCAGTTTGTCTCCTGTACTCCTGTGTGGCTTTGTAGATGGTCCCAAAGGAATGCAAATGATGGGAAAGAGGAAAGTGTTTGCGGGGGGGTGAAGCTGTGCTGATCCTTCAAGGATTTCTGTGTTGTCCTTATAGCATATGGAAGCAAATGTTTGTGGTAACTTCCTCAAAACAACAGAAAGAGCTCACGCAAGTACGAAACTCACTCTGAGACCTGGGAGCAGCTGGTCAGACACTGAGTTTTCTGAAAAGCCAAATGAGGCTGGCAAGGGCTGTATAGATCAGTCTTTCTGAAATTATTATCTGCACCTCAGTAGGAATGCAGAGATGTCACGGCTTTTTTCCCCAGGTATGGGCTTTCCCCATGTGCTGGGTGAGACTGTGCCTGATGGAAGCAAGGGCTGCTCTCAGATATGCCCTTTGACTTCCAGGTGGGATTGGGTTGCAGTGAGACTGCTCTTTCTGGGAAGGCCCAGCTGCTGTGAATACCTCTTGGTACCTTGAGTCCTGCAATTCAGGACTCTGCTGGGTTGGTCCTACCTATCTGATGGTGTTGGGATTTGATGTGGAGGGAACAGGGTAAGGGATCTGCTTAGGCGCTAAAATTTCTTTACATGTTTGTGCAGTTCCAAGTAACCAAATTTAGATTTAAGCCTGTAAAATGACTGAATAGCAGATTTTGCAAGACAAGTGTTAGCTGCACAGATTTTGGTACCTAAGAGTATGTATTGAGCCTCAAAATTTGAATAAAAGTTGACCTTAGAGGAATGGAGATGGGATGGTTCCAGATCACATAATGGCAGTGCAAAATGAGCTGCAGAAGTGTTTTGTGTGTGGATCGATTCAGTAACTCTCCCAAGTCGCATAGAGAACCTTGACTGAAAGTGCCAAATGCTATTAATAGAAGCCTCAAGATGAAGTAACAATTGCAGCTAGTCAGCCTCCTCTACTGCCTCTAATTTAGGTACAAATGACAGGTTTAATCTTGCAGTTGTTTCCAGGTTTGGATGAGGGTGTTGAGGTGGCCCATTAGTTGCCTGTGAAGGCCTGAGCAAGCAATGACATGTCTGACAACTGTAGGATGCAAACTGGGCAAACACAGGAGCTATGGGTAATGAACAGTGTGTCAGATCAGGGGGGGTAATCTCCAGGTCCTGTGGTTAGCTCATATCAGACTTGGGACAGTGTGCAAGATAATGTATTTCTGGCTGGGATGTGCTGAAGTACCACTTGGGAGACGTGTGTTATGGCTGTGTGGGACTGGGAGGCTGCCCTTACCACAGGATGAAGTGGGTTCCTGCCTTGTTGCAAGTGGTAACTTCAGAAGTGGGATAATGGCAGATCTCTATCAACAGATCTGTCCTTTGCTGAAAAATCTTAATTCCAGATTAGGAAGTTAAAGTTGATGTGTTTTTGCCCTAATTAACCATATTAAGAATTCATTTGTTTTAGCTGGCAAATTGAGAAGAATCCAGTTCATACTGTGTTGTTACCTATTGTTTTTTCTCTCTAAAGTGTTTTTCATTCTCGACTTTTGTGACAAAGTGACTATCTCTTTCCCTTATGTCACCAGCCTGGAAGCTGGTCATGGGGAAAAAGCAGTGGTGTATTGTGGGCAGGTTGGTGGGAATAGAGCTCACGAGTCTCATAAGATCTCATTTTAAATTTATATGCACTCCTTTTCAATGCAAGTTGGTTTTAATACTCAAGTATTATCATGTGGAGGTGCTGCCTTTGGATAGGCTTTGTGGGGTTGCTTTTCAGGTTCTTTACATTAGAAAGTTTTTGAAGTTACGACTAGGAGCAAAAGAGGGGAAGCCTTTTTCAGAAAGTTAGTTATGAGTCTTTAGTCTAGAGATAGGTATCTGTTTCTGTGGCACTAGGTCTGTCAATACCAGAGGTATAGCCTTGACAGTTGCCTTTTTCTAAAGGAACAAATGATCTGTTGGAGACCAGAAGATACTCACTGACGGTAAAATAATTAGACTGGAAGAATGAGCTACTCCTTTTATGTCAAGCTGTGTGCTGACCATAGGAGAAAGACAGACTTTCCACATCCTAGCATTGCCACAAAAAGTCTATTGGCAGAGTAGCAGGGGACCTCCATTGACTTCAGAGTGAGAGAGGAGGATGGAGTAAGGGTGATGTTTTGGTGCTGGTGAGGTGAGAATGTCAAGACAAATCAAGTAGTGCTTCTGTTTGGTTTCTCTTCCTCTTAAAGACTTGGAGGAGTCAGACTGGGCTTTGGATGTGCAGCTAGGATGTGATCTAGTTGCCAGGGAAAGGGTATAGGGTTTTTTTTTTCCCCTGAATTTGGGCTTCCTGTGGTTTTTCCCAGGCTGGCAAACAGAAAACAATTAGAAAATAAAAAGTAGAACATGGTTTTCTGCTGGTTTGGCCTTCTGGACAGGTAATTGCCTGCCAGGACTGTCTGGAGTGAGGGAAACAGCGGGGGGTGTCACTGTGCTGAATAGGATGAGGGAGGAAGGAACTGTCCCCTCCATGACAGCTGCTGTAAGATCAGCTCAGCTGTGGTGTAAGACTGCACACTGAGAGGCTCGATAAATCTCCTTGCAGAGCAAAAACATACCTGTTGGTGAAAGTAGGTTGCTGAATTGCTGCTGAATATCTGCATAGGCAAGGTCAAACAGTGCCTTTTAGGATAGTGGCAATTACAGCCAGACTGAGCTAGAGCCTGTGCTGAGCAGTGTAATCACAGCATTGCTAAACTGATGTTTGCTGACAGCATCAAGTAATTGGTGCCTTATATAGATGGAGCGACTTGAATGGCACATGTCTCTTCCACTTCCTCCTTTGCTGTCAAGAATGCATTTTCTGTAGGAATTTAAACCTCTCCTAGTTTGGGAACTGCTGATATGAGCCAGAATCTCAGCAGCAGAAGCACTGAGTTCTTCCTGTACATTTTTGAGGCTGCTTTAAGAAGATAAGTGTTTTGAAGTATTGTTAACAAGTCTGGAAGAGTAGATATCCTCCTGGCCTTCCCCACTCCTCTCCTGAACCCCCGCATTTTTGTTCCAATATTAAGTTGAAACAAAACTAGTTCCTTTCTTTATTGGTGGATTTGTAACTTCATTTTTAATTGCATATTCTTACTTAACAAAAATCCAGCGGAGTTCTGTAAAAGCCATGTTTTCAGAGATTCTTGATTTGCAAGGGAAGGGGACAATTTGGTGGTTTCTCATAATGTCTTAAAGTACCTGAGGTATATTATTAATAAGAGGGAAAAAAAGACTGAGTTGTTCCAGAGACTGGAATATGAAATCTTCCACTTTCCATCTCACTGGTTTGAAGGAGAGCCAAATTTGAACGAGCTGAAAGCACAGATGGCTCATGTTAAGTGGCAGCACCTCAGCCCTGCTTTTTACCTGCTGAATCAAGGTGGTTCTCTGTGTGGGGTTACTTGTGTCCCTTTGCCTAGTAACCTGAGCCATGAGCTGAGGGAGACCTTGTGTCTCACCCTGACGCCGAACTCCTCAGGTCTGGTAAGGTGTGTGGTTGGGGTGGCGTGGGAAACCTGCCCTGCCCCTGCCTTTTGTGCACCACGTTGGTATAAATGCAAGATGTTCGTCTTCAGGGCAGCTATTAAAGACAGTAGTAATTATTACAATAGTAACTTCTTATGCTGTGTCCATGCCCCTAAGGCCTTAACCAAATATAGCTTAAATGATGATGATAATTAAAAACAGAAGACTGTGACCCAGTAAAATCCTTGAGTTTGGCATAGACAGCAATACTGAGGAGGAATGTATGCATCAAATATATAATAAATAAAATCAAGCTGTGCAAATGTAAAGGAAAGAGAATAATTTTGTGTCGGTCAGAATAGCCCCAGGGCTGAGAACTGGTCTGTGCTCACAGGCGGAGTCCTTTCATGCCACAAACCAAATTTTGTGTAATTGCACTGCAACCTTTCGCTTTGGGGTAATCGCTGAATTCTGATGCTTTCTATGCCAGGGAGTGCTCCCCGAATCATTGTGTCTCGTCCATTTTCACCCATCCTTCCCATTTTGGTTTTTTTTTTTGCTTTTATCAGCTTCTTACCACAGAGGCCTTTGTATCTTCCAAGTAGATCTTCCCAGTTGCATTTCTTTTCTTTTCCTAAAAATAATTGGTATCTTTGCCTGAGGGGAATGTGGGGACATTTTAGATAACTGTCTCTTGCAAGGGTCATTGCAAGGGTCATTTCATTTAGTCAGGCTTGTGAATGTTTATGGTGCTCTGTCTCACGATTCCTGGCAAGGGATGCCTTTGACCACTAGTTGTGATTTCCACTTTAAGCACCACAGGAAAAACTGACTATTCAGTTCCTAGGAAAACAAGGCTGGGACCAGGCTGAATGACCTACTGCTGGATAGAGGCAACAATAACAAAGAGAACGGGTCAACCTGGAAACAGTTTTCAGGAAAGAGCCAAGCTCTAGAGACTGTGGTATCTCTAGAGAAATCCAGAAATAGTGCTATGTTGCTCTTACTGGGAGGATGGGAATCCGTGGTCAATGAATATGCATCCCAGGTTTTCACCAGTACTATCTGCTGCTTGCAATCCTCTGTTTGCAATGCTCTGGCATAGAGAAAGTAATAAGTGGGTCGATAACTCCTTCTCTGTACCCCAGCAGTATTTGCCTATGCCTATATTGAAAGTTGAATGGGAACAACCTTATGTACCTGGGTGCTTCTTGGTGGATTTTTAGGAGCCAGAGGACCATTGTGAACCAGACCATCAGCATCTGTGTTATGGGTCTATTTGAACTGCACTCACATTTCATGGTACTTCTTGTTTTCTTTCTCGTACGCTCTAGGTGACTTTGGAGAAGGTGTTGGGCATAACTGTGTCAGGAGGCAGAGGATTAGCCTGCGACCCCAGAACTGGCCTCGTTGCTTATCCGGCTGGGTGAGTCATTAACCACATTCCTCAAAGCTAAAATAAACCACGACTGATGCATTAACATAAAGATTCAGTGAGTTTCCTCTATCATCTCCTATAGGAAGCCTATTTGCTGCTCTTTAAACACCAGAGAGTGATGAGACTCAGCACTGTTAGTGTAATTGGCAAGGGAAAGGGATTGCATTATCAAGTTTTAATGGAGTTCCTTTTAATGGAACTACTCTCATTCCTCTTGCTCTAAGCTGGGAGCTAAATACATTTTGTGGAGTCTTCACTATGTTCTGTAGTGTGATGAACGTAAGCATAACTCAGTGCGATTCTCAATCCAATAAATACATAATGGAGCAAGTGATGTTTCCAATGAATTGACAAAAGCCTTCTTGTAGATGCCCTGTGATTTATGGATTACCAGGTTCCTCAGACAAATGTGAGGAAAGATTTCAGCCTTATGGCCTGAACCTGCTTCTATGTGGGTTCTTTGGAGTGAAACACCTCTGTCAACTGTAGTCTAAGTTCAGGTAGAGATATCCAGAAGGAGACTTTGATGGAAAGCAAAAGAGCTACCTATAGGGACATAGGTGAGGGCTGGAGAGGTCTGCTGGGATGCCGGAATCAGTATGAGTTTGGCTCTCCTTCGAGTTTGTTTATTCTGCTGGTCAGCAAGCTAAAAGAGAAGACAAAGGGCACTATCTCCAACTTGTATTGTGTGAACATACTCTTAAGACATTAAAGCTGGTATTAGAAGAAAAGAACTTCCACATCAATTGTAGATGATGTTTTCAAGGCTACAAGAAGTGTGCTAGCAGTATTTAAAGATTTGTGTTGATGGCTAAAATGGGAGATGGAGTCATTGAAACTGGCTAGAAATTTTTGCATGTCCTGGTGATATCGTAGTTCACCGAATCACAGCATTGTTGCAGTTGGGGGAGCCTTTTGAGATCATCTAGTCCAATCCTCGCGCTCAAGCAGGGTCACCTCTAGCAGGACTATGGCCAGACAGCTTTTGAGTATCACCAGAGATGGAGATGCCACAATCTCTCTGGGCACCATGTTCCAGTGTTTAGCTACTCTGTCAGTAATACAAACAAAATAAAAACATGAAAAGAAAGGTTTTTTAAAAAGTTATTTTTCCTATGTATTCAAATAGAATTTCATATGTTTTAATTTCTGCCTATCGTCTCTTTTTCTGTTGGTGGACAGTCTGTTAATCTGCAGACCATTTGTGGTCCACATCAGTGTTCAACAGCATCTGTTATATTTGAACTCTTTGGAGCCAGGCAAATATATTCCAGTGTGTTTTGCCTCTTCCTCTGCCTCTTTTCTGACACTGAATATGTTTACACTGGAAGTCGGCAAGGAGAGAGAGAAAACGAGTGCAGTAAACAGATATTTTGGGCTCTTGAATAGCTGAAGATAGGTTAGTTTTGTTAATAGCAACGTCCTTTGATGAGCTTGCCTGACATTGATTTAATCAAGTGTGAGTACACCTGGGGTTTCTTTTGGCTAATTAAAAGGTTATGTGGTTCCTTAGGGCTTTACAGGGGAATTCCTGTCCTTACTTGTCAGTGGTAACATTTCATGGCCTGGGCAGGAATATACTAGATGTGTGTTGTAAAAGTTTAATGGCTTACATGACTTGCTGCTTTTATGCCATGGCTGGCCTGTTTTGTAATACTGTTGTGATTTGCTGCAGTCAAGACAATCTCAAGCTAACAATCTAAAATGTGTTTTAGTTAAGGAATCACGAGAGAGGCACTGATGCAGACCTTATTAAGTTGATGCAAGTTTCATCCTGTTCAGTTTGGGATTATCTTTTTCTTCCCATTTTGATTTCCAGTGAATGTCTCTTGATTTGGAAGAATCTTGGCCTTTCTGGTACACTGGCTTCATTTTGTTTATTTTTTTTCTATTTGAATTACACGGACTCACAGAATGGGTATGGCTGGAAGGGACCACAGTGGGTCATTTAGTGCAACCTCCCTGCTCAAGCAGGGTCATCCTAGTACAGATGGCATGAGATTATATCCAGATAGTTCTTGAATATCTCCAGTGAAGGAGATTCCACAACCTCTCTGGGCAACCTGTTTCAGTGCTTGGTCACCTGCACAGTAAAGAAGATTTTCCTCATGTTCAGGTGGAACTTCCTGTGCATCAGTTTCTGCCCATTGCCTCTTGTCCTGTTGCTTGGCACCACCGAGCAGAGCCTGGCTCCACCCTCTGACACCCTCCCTTCAGGTACTGATAGACATCGATGAGGTCCCCTCTCAGTTGTCTCTTCTCGAGCCTGAACAGGCTCGGCTTGCTAAGCCTTTCCTCATAAGAGATGCTCCAGCTGACCATTCATTCTCATTGCACTCCACTGGACTAGCTCCAGGAGCTCCAGGTCTCTCTTGTACTGAGGAGCCCAGAACTGGACACAGCACTCCAGATGTGGCTTCCTCACCAGGGCTGAGTAGAGGGTCAGGATCACCTCCCTGGACGCGCTGGCAACGCTCTTCCTAACGCACCCCAGGACACCATTGGCCTTCTTGGCCACAAGGGCACTGCTGGCTCAGGGACAGCTTGTTGTCCACCAGGGCCCCAGGTCCCTCCAGGCAGAGTTGCTCTCCAGCAGGTCGGCCCCCAGCCTGTGCTGGTGCCTGGGGTTATTCTTCCCCAGGTGCAGGACCCTGCATTTGCCTTTGCTGGATTTCAGACAGTTCTTCTCTGCCCATCTCTCCAACCTGTTGAGGTACTTCTGAAGGCTGCACAGAACTCTGAAATCTCAGCCACTCCTCCCAGCTTTCTGTCATCAGTGAACTTGCTGATGAGGCCTCTGCTCCTTCATCCAAATCACTGATGAGCAAGTTAAACAGAACTGGGTGCAGTACTGAACCTTGGGGGACACCACTGGTGGCAAGGCTCCAACCAGACCCTGTGACAGTGATTATGGCCATCTGGGTTCTGTTGTTCAGACAGAAAGGTTGGGCATGGCTCGTGCACAGTTGTTTCATGACTTGTCCATGCAACTTGGTCATCCTCAACTGTGCTCCAGTGATCTCCTCATTGCACTGCTCGGGTACTGGAGTTTTGCAATGCTGACATGCAGATGCTTTGCTCCTCCAGTCTGTCCTACCCCTAAAAGCTGAATTTACGTAACTCTGTATTTTCCTAAGAACACTTTCAACATACCTAGATTGATTTGGTTGAGATCAAAACAGTTGCCCCAGGCATCCTGACTTCATCCACATCAGGTATAAAGCAACTATGTGAATGAGGACTTGTGCCTAAGAAGCTTTGGCATTCTTTGAGCATAATCTTAATTTGGGTCTCTGGTTTGCCTAAAATAGTTTTTTTTAAAAAGTGATTGTTTTTCTGAGTTTTCTTTTTCCTGGAGTTTCTGAATCTCCTGGGACGTTTCTTAAACTGATGAAAGAAGCAATTCCCAATGCAACCAAACTCATTCCAACAGCACTGTGGTGCCAAAGAGCTGAGTGTTACCTTATTTTTCCCTTTTCTTCCCACTGGCTTTTGGTCATATTATCCTTTCTCTGCTTTGACCCTCATGAGGCTCCCTCTCTGGCAGTGTGTGACAGCAGCTGTGCTGATCCTGGTATGTTTTTTGTGGGATGCTTGTGTTATAGGAGACCTTTTCTTCATGTCAGCGGTAAAGGGCTAAAGGCACTGAGTGCTGCAGATATTCCAGGCTACCACTTTGATGTAAAGCTGTTGTCTTGTGAAATAAGACAGCATAAGAGAGAAAATTGTATCGTCTGCAAAGGTCTTGCACCTGCTGCATGCACTCACCTGTTTTTATATTGTCAAGTGAAACAAACCCGAAGTTGCTTAATTGGATCTCTGTTTGGGTTTTGCAATGAGTAACAAAGCTGTTCTTGTGGGTGGGGGGACAGAAATGTACCAAATTTTTTACCTCATGTGGCAGGACTGATGCTTTGTCCTTTTTTGTTTCAATTCTCCTGCTTTGCATTTTCCCTGCTCTTCTCTCACTTTATTCTTTTTTGAGTTTTTTTTGCAGTAGCTAGTTTGTTTCCTAGAAACAAGAAGAGAAACAAAACTAAGAAAATCTGCTGAGGATGACTAACATGAAAAAAGGAAAAAAAGGGTGTGTGAAATGTGTGTCATTTAAATTCTAGACCAGCTGCTGAGATGGCTTTAGTCAGCTTATCTGACTAAAGTTTTGGTTTTGGTTTTGGTGTTCTGTTTACTGTTGATTTTTAAGCCTTGTAGGTTCGTGTGACAGATTGATTTATTTTACTTCTCATTGTTCTTCTTTTCTTGGCTCTCAGCTGATGCTGATAGATGGTTGGTAGCCTGATCTTCAGGTGAGGCACTTGCCTGCTTGAGGAAGCAGCCTGTGCTTTTTCTTCTGAGGAGCAGGAATGTAGCACTTAATCCCTTTAGTGTGCAATGTCTTTTAAACGCTGTGCTGTTATGCTCTCATCAGCTTAAGCATCCCTCTAGCTCTGCTCATCAATTTGGAGCCACTCTGATACATTTCAGGTTTTTTCACATTTAGTGTTCCTTGCTGGGAAGATTGGTATTTGATACATAGCACGTGTGCTGAGTTGATCAATCTCAACCTGCATATTCTTCTATTTTTTCCCCCTTTCAGCTCTTGCATAGTTCTTTACATACAGCAGCTTCTGCTAAAGGCAGATTTGGGTTTAATATAGAGAATTCTCTTTGAGACATAGTAAAATGAGTTTCTCTGGCTTTCTCTCAGAAATTACTGTAGCCAGTATGGACACAGGCCCCTGGCTAACTCTGTGTGTATGCACAGTACGTTTGCTGAACACATGGTTTGGATGCCCTCATATTCTGTCCCATTTCAGAATGAATCATCCTTATTTGTAGGTAGGAAGTGAGAGACAATAGAAGATGGAGCTATATGATCGAAGTTAAAATGAAGATACTGAGTCTTTTTCTTGCTACTTTTTGCTGCATGATCTGGTTGAAGAGTTAGACTTACTCCTTCTTCAGTTTTATCACCTTGTTTTTTTGTGTTTTTTTTTTTGTTTTTGTTTTTTTTTTTTTTGTTTGTTTGTTTGTTTTTGTTTTTTGTTTTAGGTTTTTTTTTATGAGAGGACAAGTAATATTCAGAAGTAAATAATTGTATGAGTGTTCAAATCAGAAAACTGCACAGTTGTCTGAGTCAAATTTTATTTTATGCAGTTTATGCAATTGTTCTGGATGTCAGTGCAGGAGCTTCTCATGTGCCAACCTGCACTGCAGCAGCATCCAGCCACAGTCCCATCTCTTTTCACTGTGTCTTCCCCTGTTCCACTCCTCATCCTCAGCTGATTTGCAGTACAGAGTGGAAGCCACTTAACTCTGTCAGCCCTTCTGAGTCATACCCCTCCTGGCTGTCAGGTCCTGCACTGACAGGCAGTGATGATGGTCTCTAGCACAGCAAAAGGAGGAGGGGGATGAACAGGAAATGAGTGAATTGGTTTTAATCCATCCAAGAGCCAGCTCAACACATGTGTAGCTCTCTCACATAGCTAAGTGGTAAATCCCTCTGGAAGCTGAAAGAATGAGGATTTTTCTTTTCCAGAAGTGATTGTTGGTTTGCTCTCAAATACCTCTTTCCAGTTCCAGTAGATAGGCTGTAATGCTGAGTGGTTTCCAGCCCATCCACATGTGGAGTCTCTTGGAAAGTTTTAGTCATAATTTTCCATCATTATATAGATAGATTACTGCGCAAGGTAATAAATTATCAGCTTAGAACAATTTCCCTTTACCTTAAGCTGTATATAACCCACAATGGAAGAATAACATTTAGGATAAACATTGTGTAATTTTACCAGGTATGATGTTGCCTTGCTCCTTCTTTCTTCCTTAAAGTGGAAGTTTTTGGTCAGTGAGGTACAGTAACAAACTGTGAGAGGTAAATCTAACAAGTGACTGATGGTGAACAAGGCAAAATGCTGTTTTGAACTGGGATCTTTCCAACACTTATGACCATTATGGCCAGGTTAGAATTGGTGGTGACATGGACAGTGAAATCCTAATTTGTAAGATAACAAGTATTCCTGCCTTATTTCAGTGCCTGTTTTTATTAACTAACTGATCACATTGCTTATGCCATAATGGTAGTTGCCTTTAGAAAACTGTAGGTGCACAGAAGGAATCCACTTCCTTACAGAGCCAGTGCATGGTACATGTGCACTTTGAGCAAAGCTCTACTGCTCTGTGCAGGTATAGTTCTTCCCTAATTTTTGCTTAGCATAAATGCTAATGCTATTGCGCTGTATCCTAAATGCAGCCTGAATTGGTACAGGGACATTGAAATACTTGAGCTGCTGGGTTGCCAGTAGATAAATCCACTTCTGCTGGTGCTGCCTCCTTCAAGCTTACTCACCCAAAGCTCTGAAAGAGAATTTCTGTGCTTTCTTTTTATGTTCTTTTCTAAAGGAGAATCCTGTGGTGTTGTAAAGATGTAGAAACCTACCATAAAGTGAAGAAAAGTCCTTGTGTATGGTTCAAAGCAAATTTCATCATCTTTGGTCACATCAGAGGCAGCTTGCTTTGTTTTCTTTGAAAATGGGCAGTTGCCTTTCAGGAGTTAGATCTCTTTCCCCTCCTCATCTCCCAGGAACCTGGAATATTGTTAATACATTTCTTCTGTGAGGCTACTGTGCTTAATGTGCCATCTGGGGAGATTTTCCAGCTGGCATAATTGTGGTGAAGGGCTCTGAGATGAAGATAAGAAAATCCCCTTAACTGAGATCATTAAACATAATTCGAATCTGTTCTGCAGATTGGTTTGAGTTGGGCCATTATAACCAAACCAAACAAAATTTTTGGTGTCAAAAGCGAACAACACTGGGTTTCAAAGAGATGTGTACAAAAAGATGATAAAAGGTAGCCTAGCCCTTCCTTCCATTTCCTTCTCCAGCAATAGCAGGTTTCTCAGAAAGAAGCAGGGATAGTTTGTCTCTCAAATCTCTCTGTATTAAATACCCAGTGGAAAGAAAGGAATGTATCTGCACTGAAGCGTGAAGACCTGAGGCATAAAATACTTCCTTTCACTACTTGCCTTTATTAATGTATATTAGGAGGAGGGGAGGGTGTAGCTGAAGAAGTAGCTATAGAGAAGAAGGGTGGGCTGAAGAAGGCTGATGCCATCCTGGTTTCTGGGAAGAGAGTTAAGTCTGCACCTGGGACAAAGGAATGGAGATATCCTTTGCAACAGTGCTTTATTCTCAGGCCAAATAATTGTAACTGATTTTAATTTGAAGAGGGGGCTACGGCCTCTCCCCTGCTTTCTTGCAGTTGACCCATGACATTCACGAGTAACAGCCATGCAGTCTGGAGCAATTGCCCTCTTCAAAACTAGGTAGCAGCTGGATCCAGTTCTGAATCCCCATCATTGCACTTCAGACAGAAAAGGTCCTGCCTGCTGGAGTAGGGGCAATCTTTCTTGTGTGAGCTGTTTCCACATGTCCATGACAGCTAGACAGGAATTTCTACATTGTTTTTTTCTTGGTCTCCCTTTTTGTGAGTACTGGAGGCTCTTCCACATTGAATCCACATCTCTCTAGTAAAACTGCACCTGAAAAGTAGAATTGTTTGCTGAACGGTTGTGTATTGATCAGTTCAGCTGTAATCTTGCTTGGTTTGGCAGAAGAGAAGATGAATAAGCAAACAAAACAGTACTAGCAATCACCTGGAGCTGTGGGCAAATGCCCCTGGTTTAAGTCTTTATCAGAATTGGAGTCAAGCCTGTCAAATTGACTTCCTGGCAGTTTTCATCAGCCAGTCCCCAGGTGTGTGTGGCTGCTTTTGGTCTCTTGTCTAATTAATTAAAATTCTTTACCTTCAACAACCATGTGAGGACATTACATTTAGTAGAATCTTAAATTATGAGGTAGCTGTGAAGCTTCAGACCTGCAGCAAACTTATTGCCCAGCAGAAAAGGGAGAAAAATAGGACAAAACCTTAAAATAGCTGGGCAGAAAAGCTTCTTACTAAACCTGAGGGAGACTTTGTCAAGTCTGCCAAAAGTGCTGCTGCATGCATTGAAGACTGCAGCACTGGGGTGCTGTCAGACAGCTTGAGGGAACACGTTGGGAGCTGAGCCCCTGAATCTGAGAGCTCAGCTGCTGGATGGGGACTTGGTTAATGCCATTTTTGTCAGCTGTGGAGTAGCTCTTGTGGTGGACAGTGGGGAATCCTGTGAAATGCTTGGCTTCAGACCTTGTGTGACTTTTATGTTGTGTCACTCTTGGTATTGAAAGACCGGTCAGGGCAGTGCTGATGTTTGGTGTTGCCAGGTCCCTTTGAGACAAGCTGCTGTACACAGAGTGCTGTTCTCCTGTACACAGAGCTTCTGGGGACTTGTCCAGAGTGCCATACTCTGATCCAGCCTTCAGGTTACAAGGGGGTGGGGGCTCTTCTGTAGCCAGCCGCTGCAGCTTGGGACAAATAGAGATGTAATGTGATGCTTTATCCGACAGTTACTATTTGAGGATCTGGCATCAACAGTAGGTCTGATACGGCATCCTCCTTCAAGGTACCAATGTGTCTGTTTATTCCCTGTCTTTCAAGAGAAGCCATGTGATATGAGCCCTTTCTCCCAAAAATTTCTTTGTGTTCCCCACTCTATCTGGGATCAGCCTGTGCTCATCCATGCTTTTGTAATTCCTCCTTTCTGTCAGGCACCTGGAACAGGCTGGACTTCGCAGCTGAGCTCAGTGTAGGAGTGTGTTGCTGCATCCCCGTCTGCCTACAGAACCGCCTGTCGCAGAAGAAGCGCAATCTGTGCCTCCTCTTGCAGCCCTTGCAGTGCCAGGACCTGTGACAGGCAGTACCCACTCTCTACACTCAAGGGTGAATCAAAGTTGAAGTCTGGTAGCCCTTGGTAAAAGTTTGCTGCTGTTTGTAAAAACAAAACAACACAAGCCAGAAATCCCCAACCGACCCCAACCAATCCCCTAAAAGCCACAATGGGAAGCCTTTACTTGTTTAGATTACCAAATGGTTTTTGATGTTTAGATTGAATTGAGAATTTTTCAAGGGAATGGTCCCACTGAAATGAAACATTTTGGGAAGTGTTTCACAAATTCGTTCACAGGAAATCTGTAGAGAAGGGGAATATATGAGAGGAGGCAGATGCCTTCCCCCAGAAAGAGCAGCCTGAGGATCTCTTGGGATTTGGGAATCCTGCTTTGAGTTGAGCAGAAAACTGAGTTCAGTTCTGCGGTGAGCTGGTAACTCTGTTCTTCCTTCCCATTCTCACTTTCAAACTCGCAGAGTTGGGGACAGGAAAATCATAGAATCATAGAATTTGGATTGGAAAGGGACCTTTAGAGGCCATCTAGTCCAACCCACTCTGCAGTGAACAGAGACATCTTCAACTAAACCAGTTTGCTCATCTATCACCGCCTTGGGCAATCTGTTCCAGTGCTTCACCATGTTACTTTTTTGGTAAAAAAATTCTAATTTTATTCTAGTCTCTTTTACCTTAAAGTCATTCCCCCCATTTCCTACTACTACAGGCCCTACTAAATAGTTTGTCCCCATCTTTCTTGTAAGTCACCATTAAGTATCGAAAAGCCAGTAAGGTGTCCTGGAGCCTTTTCTTTTCCAGGCTCGGCTCTCAGCCTTTCCTCACACAAGAGGTGTTCAGGTCTTCTGGTCATTTTTGTGGTCCCTCTCTGGACCTGCTCTAACAGGTCCACATCTTTCTTGTCCTGAGGATTCCAGACCTGGATGTAGTACCTCAGGTGGGGTCTCACCAGAAGTGTGTTGTTTGGTATTCTATATGTTGCTCTATATTTGGAATGATACTGAGAGTTTGTCCAAAGGACAGGAAGACTTTTCTGAAAAAAGCCAGCAATGAGGAAGAGACAGTGTATTGTAGAGCATGGGGAACAGACTTCTTTTCTTTACATTTTTAGTCTGTCACGGGACTGGATGGTAGAGAAAATCACTTTATTTCTCTCAGCTTGCATCTTTTTCTAAAAAGAAAAGTAGCAGTTTTCTATTTTCTCCCTTATATAGAGTTATAGATAATAGGATCAGGGTATTAAATAGATGACTATATTAAAAACAAAAGAAAAAGGAATAATGTGAAAGATGCTGTGTTGTACACTAATCCTTACCTGTGCTAGTTTGGACACTCTTCTCCCAAGACCGCACACTACCCATCCCTCAAGATGTTAAAGCCCACAGAGACACGTTGTGCTGCCTTTCAGAGCCTCTGAAGTGTGATGCTCCTGCTCAGAGTCCCACAGCTGGTTCCACGAATGGGACATGAGCTCAGCTGACGTTGTGGTACGTGTACACACAGAAAGTTAAGGGCATGATTATGGCAAAAAACACCAGATGCTACTGGCTCCACTCCCTCCGTGTCCTCATTTTCACCTGTTCCAAGTGCTGAGCAACCCTGGAGAGAGAAGAGAGCAAAAAGGGGCAGTGGTGGAAAGAAATTCTCTCAGAATGGTTTGTAGAAGAAAATAGGATGGAGTTTGCATAAGCATCTCTTCAGTGGTATATTTTACATTTTCCTTTTTTTTTTTTCCTTCAATATCAGAATGCTTTTACATGTGAATTCTTTGATTACTAATTACCTTTAGACTCTGACCCTTCAGTACCACAGTATGACTCACAATTGTGTTAACTGTAAGCAACTTTTGAGCTTAACTTATGGTGAAGTTGGTGATGGTTTTGCAAGTGGTTAGTGTAAGAATGAATTGCAGGACCCTTATTACGGGCCAAAGAAGGTTCCTTGCTTGTGTGCATGTGCTCTTTCCAGCAGTAATGAAAATCTTGGAGAGGGGTTTCATTCTGTGTGTGATGCTGCAGTGGTGTGAGTGAGCTGTAAATGAAGTTTGGTACTGTGGGTAGGGCAAGTAGTTAGGTAGCTTCTGTCCCACACTGTCTCACACAACTGGTGTGGCAGGTCCAGGCACTGCCTGTGCAATGTTTCTTGGGGGGCCAAAAGTATTAGCTGAGTCCTCAAGAACGTTATTGTTAGTTCTTGAGTATTGCAAGTTCTTGTTAGTTATTGTTAGTGTGAATTCGTGCTGTTGCCAAAATGTTAGTGATGAAGAAAGTGAAAGAAGAGAAATGGGAATGCTTTTATCTTTGCACGGCTGAAATGAAAATTCTAGTCACAGCAAAAGCACTTAACTGCCCTTGAAATTTCCCTGTGCTGGATTGCAGGGAAAGGTAGGGCTTTTTGGAGGAGTCCTGCAAGTTTGTTGCTGTTTGGGTTGCCTGACAAACCGTGTTAAGGAAAACTACGTAATACCTTCTTCTTACTGCTGCCATCCTAGTTCCAGGGCAAATATTCCAGTTCCCTCAAAAGGAGAGTGCCATCATGCCTGTCACAATAGCTACAGCAGTTGCTGTTTTAATGATTATATTGGTCATATCTTTATGCCTGCCTTAAGAGAAACCCCGACTGTCCTCAATCCTTGAGTGTGTCAATTGGCTTTTTAGATTGGGAGGCAAGCTAGTAATAATCCCGTGTAGACGGCTGGTTTGTTATTTTGTGCTTTGATCTCATTAACCAGCATGTGAACTAAAGGGAAGTCGCTATTTAAAAGAAAAGAAAGGGGGGGGAGGAGGAGGAGGCCGGGGAAGCATTCCCGTGGTGAGGGTCATAAACTTGCAGTTTATGTGCAAAGAAATGGAAGCAAGAGAATAAGCATGACTGCTTTATTTAATAACAGAGCTAAACACTCAGGTAGAGCTCTGCAAGTGGGAAGCTTTGGCAGGTTTGGAAAGCTATTGCGTGCTAGTGAAATAGGGAAGAGGAGTGGTGCAAAGTTCTCAGTGTCTCAGCTATTTTGGAACGTGTAGGCCTTTTCTCAGCTTGAAGCTCTGCAACCTGCTGAGGTTTGCCCATTATCTGAGAAAGGAGAGGGACGGCAGAGAGCACAAGTGCCCAAACGCCTGTGTACCTGCAGGTAGCAGCCTGCTCTCTGCTCTACCTGCTCTGGATCTCTCCAGTTACACCTCCTAGCAACCAGCGCCTTGGTGCAGCAACACCACTGGCCTGTGAGCCAAGTCCTGAGCTTGCATAAGAGCGAGGAGGGGGGAAGTGGGGGCTGAATAGCAAAGTCTGGGATGAAAATGAGATACCAGCCGCCTCAGCTGAGCTCCACCCTTTCTAAGAATCTCAAAACAGGCACTGTGTCTCCTGGCAACCTTGACACAAATCATAGAGTTTAACTTAAAAGAAGTACATACAGTCCAAAGGACATATCCTATCACCAGGTGTGAACAACAGGGAATCACTCCTTTTCCTCTTTCTGGAAGATCTGGCACTGTAGATGGTCTTGGGTTTCACTCAGTTTCAGAAGGCAACGAGTTAAAGGTGAAAGAGCATCGTGTTAGGATAGCTAAGAAGTGCCAAGAAATGGTGTATTTTGTTTATTGTAAGCATGCCCTGACTATTGCTTAGGAACCAGATGTAGGACTTGGCCCCCTCCCTGCTGCACTGGAAGATGTGCCCTGCAACACATGCACACACTGGCCTGTTATGCACCTGAACCTGGTTCTTTCTGGCAGCCAAGGACTGACAGAGCTGATACCAGCCAATTTCTTGCCTTCGGAGTCAGCTGTTATGCTTTTCTATTGCTGACCTAATACTTCTTGGGAAGTACTCTTGGTCTTGGACTGTAACCTGACAACATTTCTCTATGACAGGCGATGTAGATATACAAGAAAGCAAAACTGAGTTTTATCATGATTGCTTCTCCCTTCAGGAAAGCTGTCTTTTCAGATCTCCTGACAACTGATGCTCATTAACTACTCTGAAGAAAAATTTCAGTGCATTTAAAATGCTATGTATTATGCTGAGATAGGGGTAAAGCAGAAGTAAATGTTCGTCTTTTGTTAAAGGCAGAGCTGTCACAAGGCTTCTAAAAAGATAACATGGGCAGAATTAGACTTTGCCAATCTGGCAGTGTCTGAGCTATTCCTTCTGTGGGAAGTGGCAAGGCTGGAACAGGGAGCTGGCATGAGCTCTGGATGTTTGGGCCTGGGAGCTGCAGCAGGCTTCCTGTGCATTGTGGTGTGGACAGTTGTGGGGAGAAGCAGGCCCCCCCCTGCCCCTTTTTTCAGCATCTGCCAGCCTGACCTTGTAGGGTGCTGAGTAGGCAAGGCTGGCAGGAGGCTTTAGTGCCTTTTTGTGGACCTGGCAGCCTGCTGCCCAAAGCAACTGTGAGCTTTGCCCGTGCCTAGAGGAGCGGAAAACAACTGGCTATTTGAGCAAGTGATTTTTTAACTTCATGCTTTCCAAGAAGCATTTTTTTCTCGGCGTGTGTGTTTGGTGTGGGGTTTTTTTATTCATTGTGGTGGGTTTTTATTTGTTTGGTTGTTTGTTGTTTTTTTTTTTTTTTCTTGTTTCTGACACT
This sequence comes from Oreocharis arfaki, assembly GCA_013398015.1. Taxonomy (NCBI): domain Eukaryota; kingdom Metazoa; phylum Chordata; class Aves; order Passeriformes; family Paramythiidae; genus Oreocharis; species Oreocharis arfaki. Next base: position 43,766 of record VZRR01007586.1, read on the forward strand.
CTTGCAGAGATATGGCCTGGATTATGCTTACTGAGGCATTCAAGGGGAAAAGCTGCTCCAGTTTCTTTGCCACAGTGGGGGCTTTTGCTGCCTGCTCTGGAATGCAGGAGAGATCAATAATGCATCAATGGGTCCTGGAGGGGTCTGCCCAGTACCTTAACCCCACGTGTGACCATCCAGGGAGATGGCAGTGGGGAGGGGGCTGGCAGACAGGGCTAAATTTAGTTACTTTTTTGTTTTGCTCCTTTGAATGATGCCATTTTAATATTGATACACTTTTTGCTCATGGTAAAACAGTTAAAGCCCTGAGGCATCAGCCATGAGCTGTTATGTTGGTCTGCCCCAGATGATTAGTTTGATGCATGGATCTTTCTCCCTGCTTTTGAGTCACTCAGGCACAATGAGGGAATACTCTGGCTGTGCATGCTGCTGGAAACAGAGGTGTTGGCCAGTTGCTTGAAAGCAGGATATATTTTTCCTTTGGGACTTGATTTTAAAGGAAGACACATATTCAGCTTTTGAGGCTTCATGGCATGGTGGCAACTCTCTTGCAGAGAAGCTGGTGCAAACGTGAAGTAAAGGGATAGATTTCCTTTTGTAATCCCAGCTGGATCTGCAAATCTCTCCAAGGAGCTACTTGTTCCCAGAAGGGTACCTTCAGAGAGAGCTCCCATCTTCTCTTGTTGTATCATTAGGCTGGAGACCTGAATTTGCTCAGTACTTGATGGCAGATTTGATTATTCTGCAGGAATTTTATTGTAAACTTTGCTTCTCTTTATCTTTTTCTTGCCTTTCCCTCTAAACTGCTCTTTGCCTGATTTTTAATTGTTAATTTTTTTTTTCTTCAACTTGTCTTTCATTGCTTTCTCTTCTCCTGTATCTGTATCTTTTCTCTGAGGTGCTTCCCTTGGGCTTTGTTATACTCACTGTTGTTCACGGGCAAAGAGAAAGCACCCCTTATTTACGGGCTGTGTATGTGCATAAACGAAAAAAGGCAGGAATTTATTGTTGGTGTAACTGAATTCGTGACACTCTAATTCAAGAATCATTTTACTTTAGCATTATTTATGACAGAAAAAGAAGGAATACTAATGCATCAGGGTAATTCTATATAGAAATGTCTCAATAATTGTGATACTGCAGCTAAAACTGTAATACATTTCTTTGCTTCTGTTTGGTTTTCCTGGTGTTATGCTCACCTTTATGCTGCTCCTCTGGATCTTAAAATCAGTTGTTCAGGGTAAATCTTCAGCTTTGTAGCCCTTCTCAGGGAAGAGTGTGATGTGGGTTGGATTCTTCCTTACTCCAAGGTCTGTCTGGGTAATTTTTCGTATGTTTGCTAATACGCTTGCACATCTTGCACTTGTACAGCTCCACAATGCTTCTGGAATTCACTCTATATGGTGTCTTTAGTGCATGTTGGATATTTTTCTTTGTTTTTTTTGCTACCCCTAAAACTTGGTTTTTTTTCAGCTCCAGGTCTGTATTTTTGTAACAGACAGTGGGTGAGTTGCTCACAGCCGTTTAGTCTCCAGTGCCAAGCATGTACCTCCTCTCTTATCTTCCCATTCCTGCACTCCTCTGCACTGCGTCCTGCTTCTCCACTTCTCAAGGCCTCTGCTCTCATACCATGCCTGCATTTTTCTCCACTATGCAGTCATTAGTTGTAAATATCTCAGTCTACATAAAATAGCTGTTGGTCAACGTTGTTTATATAAAACTATGGTTGTATTCCACAAAAGATAAACAGAAGTAAAACAAATCATCTATAGACACCTGGTCAGTTAGAGAAATTGCTGTCACAGCTCGACCAAGTAAAACAGAGCTACAAGCAGGTCAAGAAAAGTTCACAGCACACAAACCCAGGAAGTCAAAGGCCTTTGAGACTCAGTAAAAAGCTTGTGGCCTGTTGCTGAAAATGGCAAATCTGGGGAGGTCAGCCAGATACTGATTGAAGAGGGACTGGGTCTTGAGAGCAAGTGGAGGGGTGGAGCACAGCTGGGGAGCAAGAGATCCCCAAAGCAGGTGTCTTGGCTGGTCTGTCAGCACAGATAGTTGTTCTTTTCTCCTTGTTGATGTGCCTAGGACAGCTGCAACTTTGGGAGACCTCAGCATATGGTAACAGGTCCTTTCCCAAAAATTAACATAGTATGCTGTGATTCTGTAGTGTTCATCCTGGAAAAAGTTGCATTCTCTGCCTTGCATGCAAAGCTCTTCAGGTTTTCAGCCATGTTCTGGCTGTTAGTTTCATCTCTCTTGGTCACACCTGGAATCAGCTGTGTTCTGCTCAAGGCTCCATTTCCCAGTGCTTCTCAGTCTTTCTTGTCTGTCTGATCAGCACATTTTCTGGTCATAAACTATCTTAGTGATCCTTTTATTCCCCCAGTCTTCCTATTATCAGTTGCCCATTGCTCTAACCCCTGGGGCTGCTGCTCATCTGCAGTACTCCGTAGGTGTTTGCCTAGAGTGCTGAAATAAAAAGCAGCTCTGCAACTCCTAGCCTAGCTGATTTGATACTTCCTGTAGGTGTATTGCTGGCATTGCTTCCCTGCCCCTAGGGAAGTGAGTGGTTTTGGAGAGAGGGAGGGAGAAATGTGCACCCTCTATGTGCATGTGTATATTATAGTCAGCCGTGAGCCATGTGTATGGATGTGTCTATGTATATACCTTCATATATATGTGTGTGTGTGTGCACAGGCATTTGTCATCAGTGCCCTGTGTCTTTTGAAGCTTGTCAGATGTGCAGACTGACAGACATTTCAGTCTGTATAAGTACAGCTGCTGCTTTGCATGGCTTCATTTTTCTACCTACCTTTGCTGCAGGCTGGAGGACAGGTGGAATATTCTGCAATGCAGCAGAGATGCATTGGTTCTGCTAGGACAGGGTTTTTTCTCTGGTTTCTCATTCATGAGGGGATTTTTTTTCTCTCTCCTGGCTTTGATGTGTTGAAGGGAATGGGGTTGTTTTGAAGGTGAAGTTCCTGCTGAATCACTGGTGACTAGGTAGCTGTGAGCCGTAACAATTAATTGGAAACATTTTCATCTTCCTTGCAACTATAATGATTCTCAGTTAGTAAGCTGGTTTAAATTTCATGGTTTTCCTCTGAGCCCTTTTTTCCCCTCTGCTTTCTCTACATGCACTTATTGCCCAACTCTTTCACAATCTCTGTCTGGCTTAGCTCTCTGCCTCCCAGAAAAGGTGCCTCCTTACTGTGCAGCTCTGTAAAAAGCCATCACTCTCCTGAGGGCACTACTGCCACGTCTGTGGCTCCAGTGTGGCTGCTCTGGAGTTGTGTACAACTTATCTGGTGGGAGACGGGACCCAGGCCATCTTTCCTCTCTGCATCCATTTCGTGCAGTGTTTTCCTGAGTCATCACCCTGCCTTATATTTGCCCACTGTCAGAAGGGTTGCCAGTTTTGAAAATCCTCCTCCTCTTCTTCTGCTCTGCCTCCTTAAAAATAGACCTTGAAATAGCACGAAAACGTCCAATGGTAGGTTAAGAATTTTCCACATGCAGTAGTTCCAGGGGGGTGAGGACATGTTGCAGTGAGATCAGCTGGACCTGCTAGAAATCACTGTAGCCAGTCCATGTGGACAGGCAGCACCTTCACTCTAGGAGGAGGCAGGAAGGAAAACTTCTGCAGTTTCTCATCTGTGGTCCTGGTGAAGCTGAAACTTCAGTGGTGCCTTGTGTATGCAAGAAGAGAAGCCCGCGTTGGTCAATGTTACAGTCACAATCTCTGCTCCTTATTGGATCTTTTTATCCATTCATGTTTTTTGTAAGTATTTTTAAAGTGCTTTGGGTGCCGTTTCAGATCTGTGCATCTGTTCTCTGCCATCTGCAGCTTGAGGCCAGAGACACAGGTGGTTGTTTTAAAGATATGGTCTGGCAGGTGTAAAAGGGCTGCTGAGAGCAGCCAGTGGAAGCTGTTGGCTGTGCATGGCAGGAGTTTGTGCTGGCCTTCCCTGTGCAGGGCCAGAGCTGAGGAGAAACTTTCTGGGCACTCAGCCCTGTCCCCTCATCTGCAGTAGGGCCTGTTCAGGTAGACAGGCACGAACCACATTGGCAGCAGAAGATCATGAGGATGGCAGCATCCTTGGCAGATGACAGGGAGAGCAAGCTGCATGTTTTTCTGGATGTCATCAGATCACATAGGTATTGGTGGAGATTTTGCAGGGCCCTCAGCTTTGAGGCTCAGTTAGTGTGATGGACAAGGTGAATTCAGTAGCTGAAATAGTGGTGAGAACAGAGGCAGCCCTTGTCTATTTGGGGAATATCCCTACAAATCCTTGTCAGTTCAGCTCTGCCACAATTTCCCCTTGCTGCTCTCCCTCCTCTGGGTGTGGGTGCCCACTGTTCTAAGATATCTCTGAAAGTCAAATTTCTGGAGGCTGAGAGAAGAGTCTGGGCAAGTACCTTAAAATATGCCCTGTTCTTCCCTAGGGCTGGGCAATTGGAGGCAAGAAATTGGACTTTAGTTTGTCACAGTTCTTCCCGTGGTTTTTGGAGCAGAGCCTTTTGTGTGATGTGTTTGAGCTCTCACTCCTGCAGATTTGGGGTGCCATGCAGCCTTTTAGATAGAGCAAGCATATGCCTGGTTGGCAGTCAGAAATTTCTACACTATTAGTTTAGTGACACTAAATATATCACTGACTTTCTTTTTCACAGTGGGTTTCTTGTTCAGTATCCATGGCTTTTCATTAGCCTGCACTGGTTTCTGAAGTGTGGATTTAGCTGCACCTCTCAGGCTCCCACATTTTTAGTTCTCTCTGTCATGGATTGGTACAGGGAGCTCTGGAGGCTTTTCTGCTCAGGCAGTGACACCCAGCTCTTAACCTCTCAACAGATAGATCTTTCTTCTCAGCATGCATGTAATTAATACAGTTTGCATGAAAATACCTATTCAGTTACATAGCCAGTGTGCACATCCTCTCATCACTGTTAACCCTCTCCCAGTACTGGATGTGAATTAAAGAAGCTTTTTGGCAGGAAGAATTGCCACATAGAAAATTAACACCAGCTTCTGTAGACACTGCTATGCTCTGATCAAGCTTCCCTAGGCAACCAATGCAGTGTAAAAAAGATTTTGTTCTTATCAAAGTCTTTTTTTTCCTCATGCATTTAGTGCATAGGAAGCTATTGCACTCTCATTTGAATAGCTTTGGGTGGGGGGAGAGAGCAAAGTATGAGCCAGAAATTGAGAAATGGACCAGTTTTGAAGGGATGGGACTGCTTACTCTTTTCATTTATTCTTGCAGTGGCATGAAAGGAGTATACTGTGGGGGGAAAAAAAGAAAGCTAATGTTTGTTTTGATGTCTTAAAGGAGTTTTCTTTCCTCTGTACAGCATCCTCTTTATAGCAGAGGCTCCATGCATTTGGGAGAGGAGGACTTGACACTTGAACTTTGCCTTCAGTCGTGTGTCCTGTGAGATAGGGCAATGCTGAGTTGGTTGGTAGCTTGGAAAGTAATGCTACTGCAGCCTTTTAATTTTCCCAAATCTCTTGGAAGGGGGACTTGCAGAGGAATGAAAGGGGATAACACTTCTGCAGAAAATTGGTTTTTGTGAGCTTGCTGAAGAAGGGTGAGGAAGGAGATGGCTGGGATAAGGCAGCTGATAATACAGGGATGTTCTGGGAAACAGTAGGACCATGAGAAGAGTAAAATGCCCAGAAACTATGATTTTGGTCAGTGCAAAAGTGATGCCAGTAGGAGAAAAGTCAGAAGTAAAGGTGGGGGGAGCTGCATGGAGTGACCCACTGCTGCTGACTTAGTGAGTCAGATACTTTGTGTAAATGTGATACTGACGTCTGATTCCTCTCCATTCCGGCTACTATATTTAGCCTAGGAAAATTGCTTATTTTTTGTATTTTCTATGTCTTTTTGCTTTTGCTGGAGCCAATGGAAACTACTGTCCTGTCCCTCTCCCTCTCCATTTTTCATCTGCATATATGATGCACAGTTGTGGACATACAAGATAGTGCCTTCATGGAGGTTTGGAAAGCTCTGCAAGGAACCTTTCTTGATGGCTGATACAGATGGGCTCCCTGATGGACAATGCTCATGTTGTCTGTGAAAACCTTTGATACTGCTGTGAGAGCTAATTCTGTCCTTCCCTTGTGTTACCTGAATGTCCCACAAGAAAGAGGCATACTGGGAAAGATTTCCCAGTCAAGCTGTTTATAAAAGCTGCTTGCATCAGGAAGGTGTACTTAAAGGTTGTGAGGTGGCACCATAGACCTAGAAATAATACCTTTGAATATGTGTGCCATTGCCAACAGCCTCTGCAGGAACCAGCATGCAAACAAACAGGATACTTGATCTCAGCTGGCTGATACATGGTTTGTACAGCAGTAATCCATACAGCAGCAAGTAGTTTCTATAAACGTCTTGGAAATCAGAATATACTTGTGGATTAAAAAGGTGCTGTGGTCATCAAGCCCTGCCTGCAGCTGCAGAGGAGGTAGGGTTTGTGCTGAAACAAGAGTGCTAACAATGTTGATGTTCTTGACAGCTTATGTGTGCCAGGCTCTGTAGGTCTCGTGAGGTGTTTGTGGAGCTAGCCTTAGTTTGCATGTGTGCCAGGCTCTGTAGGTCTCGTGAGGTGTTTGTGGAGCTAGCCTTAGTTTGCATGTTGGTACTAGCATTCAAAAATATCTCTTCAGACAAAGGTGTCTTGAGAACCTGAATTTGTTTTGAAAGCTTCAGTTTGGGAAAGGGGTGGAGTGTGTGGAACAGGTGATGTGACCATTGTGGAACTTCGGGTTTGAAGTACTTTGCATTGTCTACATGCACAGTTGGAAGCTGTGGACAAAAAGATCAGTGCTCTCTTACCATGCATCCTTTCCTATCCCTCTGGCTGTAAAATACTGAATGCAGTTTTATAAAGGAGAAGACAAAGGTGGAGGATGGTTAGATGGGTGTATGCTCTTTGATGCAATTAATATTCTATGGTAGTTATTATTTTAACTACTGTAAGATTAAAGCAAGCATAAATGGAAAGGAGTAGATACTCTGACTCTCCTGAGGGCTTGATAGCCTTACTGGACTAGGAGGCAGTGTGGCGTAGGTGGGTCAGCAACCTGATCATCCAGTGTCTCCATTCCGTTTATTTTGCTAGACGGATTTCCTTTGCTAAAATGGGAATGCCCAGAGTATTAATAGGTTCTGAACTACCTTGTTTAGGAAGCTGCTGCAGGTTCTGCTGGACCGAGCTGAGCTGTGAGTGTCTGAGCTGGCAATGGAAGCCACTCTGTGTCATTGAATTGCTTAGGTTGTAAAAGAACCTGAGATCATGGACCATTAACCTGACACTGCCAAGTCACCTCTAAACCATGTCCCTGAGTGCCACGTCTACACATCTTTTAAATACCTCTGGAGATGGCAATTCAACTACATCCTTGGGCAGCCTGTTCCAGTGCTTTACTAGCTTTGCTGTGAAAAAATATTTCCTAATATCTAATCTAAACCTCCCTGATGCAACTTGAGGCTGTTTTCTGAACACTCTGAAGATATTAAAGAACTAGAAATAGTTTCTGCCTGCTGTGGAAGCGTGCTCTCTAGGATGAAATGGACTAGAAACCTTCCCAAGCATTTTGAGAGGGAGCTGGTTTTCAAACTTGGATGCTCCTGACTCCCGGAACAGTATCTGTGCCCCACTGTATGACTGATGGTTTGTGGTTTGCCATCTTGCTGAATAGGGTGTCCTTGGAGTTGGCTGAAGTCTTCATTGCCCTTGTGTGTGGCAGACAGGAGAGGAATGGTGGAAAATCAGTGTGGGACAGCATTGCAGTAGGGTAGCTTTTGTTGGGTAGCAGCTAATTTAAGAAAGCAAGTTCAGAAGACTAATTAATCCTGGCTAAATGGCTTTGTTGGCAAGAAGGTCATAATTAATTAGTAAGTTATGTTAATTATTAACTGACAAATCAAAATATCTTCTTTTGCTGAGCTTATGAGTTAAGATTACTATTTTGTGGTATGAATCACTGGCTGCTCACCAGTAAGGAGATGCTGTGATTTATCCCCCTGCCCCTCCAGATGGTGTTTGTTAATTATGGGTCAAACTCAGTGAATCAAGCATAGGGTTGTCTTAAGACAAAGTTAAAACATCCACATTTGTGATGGCTGCTCTGGTACTAGAAGCTGTGTGGCTCTTGGAGTGGTTTGTTTATTTGCCTCAGTGTGTGAGCTGGGTGGCAGCTCTTACCTTCCCTGTGGGCTCTGGACTTGGCCAAGGTCTGGGGAGGGGGGAGGAAGCCTGCTGGCCGACAGCCTGTTCTGGGGTGCCACTGAGCTAAAATTCAGGATTGTAAGTGGCCAAAAGTTCTGTCCTGTAAGTTGATAATGGCAAAGCCCTGCACCTTTGTGGCTCACTACAGTATTCTAGGAAGTGGTTTGTTTGCTTGCCTGCTTTGAAGACCATGGTTTGTATTTTATATCTTTCCTCTGTTTTTTAAAACTGTGTTCACTTCTCTGAAGTCCTGTTTCTCTGCTGAGTTCCTCACAATAAAATACAAACTTAAATTTAAGAGCTGCATGGGAAAGTCTTTGCCAAGATTTCATGTCTTCCCTTTATTCTTTCTGGTTTTTTGAAGCTTATTTTAAGCACAATTGATCCTTGTTGTAATTCTGCAGAATTTTGGCCCATTAACCCTATCCAACTCCACATAATGGAGTTTTGCTTTGCTTTTCTGATTAGCTGGAAGCTTGGGATTAGATAGATTTTCACATCTGCTAACTTCCTGTTTCATATCTTGTGATTTGCAAGGCTTAACCTTCCCTGACTTGTTAATGGATCACAAACCACCTGCTTCTTTGCACTAATCCCTCAGAAATACGTAGCATAACTTTGACTTCAAACTCTCCAGTTTGGTTTGCCAGGGTAAAAAGTGCAAAAGGATCAATCCTGGTCTGAGCAAACTGCTTACCTACACTTTCTCTGCTCTTCCACAAGGTTACATCTCCAGCCATGGCTATCTGCCTTTTAACTATCAAGAAAGTTTGGTGCCTTTATTGCCTTGGCCTTCAGGGTAAGGCATGAGTGGATAGGGGTGGGTGAAGTGGCACGGCTGGAGAGGAGTATAGTCTAAAGGAGGGGTGGGCATATCCTGTGCATCCTTGGTGCTTTGATGCTGGCTTTGAGCTACTCATGTTCATGGAGTGTGACGGCTTCAGCCAAGGACTCTCAGCTCAAGGTATTGCTGTGTCACTTCTCTTTCCTGCTCTCTTTTCCATTCCAAAATTTACACTGCTTCTGGCAGTGTAGGCTGGTCAGACCAAGGAAAGGTCAGCTGCCAGGGCTAGGTGAGGAGATGCCAGAGATGTTGCATGGCCCTGTCAACCCTTAGCTATGGCTACAACACTCCCAGCCTTGCCTGCTGCTGGGGTTGTGGACTGGGGCCTGGAAGGCTGCGGCTCTTGTTCTAGGCACTGTGGTGCCACGGTGTGCTTTGTCCTGTGCCTGAGTGTGTGCTGCCTGTCTTGAAATGTTGGTGAGGTCTCTAGGTGAGGTTCTGCAGTGGATTTCTGTGATGCCTCAGTTTTTCACCCTTCTGCTTGGCTGTTTCAGGCCAACTCCTCTACTCCAGGCCAACTCCTCCACTTCTGCATGTCCTGCATGTTTCTTCTCCCTGTGATTGATGTCTGTAGCCTGGCATGTGTTGTAAGCAAGCTCCAGCATGATGGTGTGAGTGAAATCCCCAGTGCAACAAAGGCTGCTGGCAGTGGAGCAGGGACATCCTGCAGTGCTCCCCTAACACAGCAGTGAAGGAGGAGCTGGGACCCTCTAAACTCCAGCAGTGTATTCTTGTAGAGGGACAGGCAAAACCCATAAGTTTCTGTTTTAGAGGTGAAGTGAAAAATAGGGCACAAGGTCATCAGAGCAATTGTTACTCTTTTATTCCCATAACAGCGTTTTCTGTTACTGGTTGTTACTGTGCTCTGCTACAAGACAAATGCTGTTACATGAAGATTTAGAAATGGTGTATAGGGTGTTTGTGGAGAGTGGGGAAGGCTGCAGTACCTGTGACTGCTGTGGGTCTAGTTGTGGTGGGCTGAGGCACAGAGGCAATGTGCTATGGGCAAGAGTAGTGGGAGATGGGGTCTGTTCCCCTTCCTTCTCCCCTTAGTCAGTAATAGAGGTGTTTTGCTTCCGGTGGAGGTGATTATATTGCTTACCAAGAACTTAGTATTGCTTGCTTTTGCAGTTCATCTTACTGAGAGATATCTGCAAGGTCCCTGAGCAAGTTGTTTATGCAGATAGACTTCTTGGGTCAATAGCTTTTTGGCATCGTATGTCTCACTTCTCAACTGGCCAGTCACTTCTTGTGCTATACTCAGTGGTTTCTGTCTTGTCTATTGTTAAGGTCAGGCACAGAAATTTAGTGCCTCTACTTCTCCTTCTTCATCCCCCTTCCAAAATCTTTTCCAAAAGATCCCCTCTTTCCTTCTTTACCTTCTTACTCTTACACCAGACAGACTAGTTCGGTGCCCAGTACACAGGGTCACTTTTATGTCAGGGGACATAATCCATTAGGACTGTTGCACAAGCTTTCATGGTCAACCTTTCTGTCCAGCTTAAACAATCAGACTCAGGGTTCCTGGAGACTGGAAAGGTAATTTATGGTACAAGCAAACGGTACTCCTCAATATGGGAGAGACTTACTATTTCCCTGTGGACTGTTCTTTTGCTTTGTGTTTTCTAGTTAACCTCAGCTCAGTCTGAGATTAGGGGATAAAACATCTTTTTGGGGCTACTTTTTCTGCTTTTTTTTTTGCTTTTCCAGCAAGGATAGCTCTTTGGTTATCTTTATGCATGTGGTGATGTCATCTCTTTTTGTTTCTCTGTTTCCTCCATCTAGGTGTGTTGTTGTGCTGTTCAACCCTAGAAAAAATAAGCAACACCATATTCTAAACAGCTCCAGGTGAGTAAAGCTTTCAGGTGGACTTGCTTTCTGTGAGAGGTGAATTCGAGACTTTTATGGCTTGACTGAAGTGCAGGAGCTGTTGCTCCAGGCTAAATCCCCTTGGTAAAGAGTTGCCTTGGGGACAGGCTGCCTGCTGCTTTGACTCCAGCTCCTTTTCATGTGAGGTGCTATTGCTGACAAAGTACCACCTCATGAACACTGTGACCCCAAGAGGAACTACTAATGGTCGTGACGTGGAGGAGATCTTACTACAGCTCCATGGTATCTGACTTTTTTTTTTCTCCACCTAAGAAGATGACCTCATTATTGAAGCCAGCAGTGTGACATGATCCTGCACCTGGAATAAAGGCGTGGTGATGAACCTCAACTTTTGGAGCTTTTCTGCTGCTGTAAGCTGCTGCTTGAGACTCAGGCAGCAGGGAGTCCCCAAGGCAAAGAGAAACCATTATGTCAGGCTGTTATGGGTGACTTCAGCGTCTTTTCAGTTTGTCCCAACCTACTCCCCAGTCATGATGCATTGAAATGAAGTCACATGTTGGAAATGTTTCTCAGTGTTATTTTCTCTGTTTTAGGAAAACAATTACTGCACTTGCTTTCTCTCCAGATGGAAAATATTTGGTTACAGGAGAGGTAAGTGTGAGAGGAGAGAGGGTGCACCTTCTCCGTTGCATTTTGAAGCAGGGCAGAGGGGCTTAGAAGAAACGAGCTGCTTTCACACAGCGAAATGAGTTTCAGTGTTGCCTCACTGTTCAGTGGACCTGCTGGCTTATGGGTGGCACTGGGTGCCCCTGCTGGGAGTTTTACAACACATCATCTTGGGGGGTGGGTCTTCTGGGGTGGCATCTGTGGGCTGAAGGTAGAGTGAAAATAAGTGGAAGGACACACAGCATAGTTCTACTCTAGCGTCGATGAAGAGTACTTGGATGGCCCTGAATCTTGGCCTGAACTTAGCATTGTCCTTTCAGGATTCCAGGAAATAACTGATGCCAGTAACAGTGTTGCAGAAAAAATGAAAAGTGCATGTGGAGTGGAGCTTTAGGAATAGTCACAGAAGATGCTGGTGCCTGTGGTTTGGCATTGTTTGTTTGACTAGGGGCAACAATTGCTTCCTCTTTCCCAACATGCCCAAGGGGGAGAATAAGGATGAGTGTGCTGTGTGTCTGTTCTGCGTTAGAAGTTCAAGACATGGGCTGTGTCATGAGGCTGGAATTGCTGGATGTTAAAAATCCACAGAAATGCTGACCTCCGTATGGCTGGGCTCAGTTTGCTCTCATGTGTGATTAATGGCATTTTACCACTGGTCCCTGTGCCTCTATAAGAGATGGGGAGCGAGCATATGTGAGACAGGCCTCCTCCTGAGCCTCAGCCACAGGGAGGAGAAGTATGTCACAGTCTTGTGTTGGAGCTGTCAAGGTGGAGACTGTTTGCTCCAGAGGTCCCTAGTGTGGTCACCATGATGGCAGCTGTCATGTCACTGGGTGGCTCCAAAGCTGGGCCTGGATCCTGTATGGATCAGACCAAGGGTAGAAACAAAAGTCATTTTTTTTAGATGGAGGCTACCACGACACAGCAAAAGCATAAATTTTCTGTCATTAAATGTTGTCATTAGTTTTTTAGTGAAAACATGAGGTTTTATAGCTGTAATATGTTTTAATGCCTTCTAACTCTCTAGAAATCTTAATATAATAATCTCCCTTTATATTAAAATTCTAATAGATATATATTTTTTTCTCAATAGTATTCAGTTCTGATGATTCTTGTGCCTTCTTTTATTTTCCTTTTTTTTTTTTTTTACATTTCTGATGCTCTATTCTTTTCATGTGGGGTAAGAAAAATGGTAAAAAATGAAGTGGGTACTTTCCTTACTAACAAACTTTCTTGTTTGACAATTCATTCAGGGAAATGGCAAATTCAAATTATTAAAAAAAAAAAGAAAGTCATTCCAGTTATACTCTAACTTTGTGGGGGTTTTGTTCTTATTATTGTTGTTGTAGGGTTTTTTTTTTGGTTTTTGTGTTGGATTATTTGTTGTTTTTTTTCCCTGGTTGCAAAACATGTCTCCTCTTGCCCTGTTGTAAAACCATTTCTTTTTTTCAGTATCCTCCCACGTGTCTGACATTTGAATTATTGCTTAGTGTAGCAGTGTCCCCTACTGGTGTCAACAGTCTTGTCTTAGTTCAACCTCTGTCCCATTGGGAAATGCTTCCTGAGTTCACTTTGTCAAGCTCCCTTTTAGCTGCCTTGTGCTAATTCTGCCTAATAACACCTTAGTTTACTGCATGGCTGGCTTTTCAGGGAGGAGAGCATGGAGGTTAGTCCTTGGCTGCCATACATATTAAATGTCTTTTACGTATTTCAAATTCATAAGAAAACTCTTTTTTTTCCTCTTTTTATTTATCATTTTTATTTCTCCCCATGGCGTTGTAGAGTCCTTGTCCATGAGGGTCACACAGAGCTCCCTTTTGGTGAGCGTTTCTTAAAAGATGAAAAGCAAATTCAGTTTGTTAAGGTCATGGGATGTATGCTAAGGTACTGGGAAATATTTATGTGTATATATGTATTTAAGTATAGCAGTTTGTTTTGAAGAGCAGCTGATTCAGCTCATTGTAACATCTTGCCGGCCACCTTGAGACCTGAGCTCTGCGTTGCAGGAGGGAGAACTGTACCAACTGCAGTTAAATCTCACCATGGCACTTTTCCAAGCCACAAGCAGTTGCTTAGCAGAGCTCTTGAACAAGGCAATTAAAATATGCACAATTTTAAGCTTTTAAAGCTTTGACTTTTACTTGTGATGAGGCTTGCCTCGCCCACACAATCAAATTACTAACTTAAAACTAATCAAAAAGGTACTGTTCTGCCATGTTGCCATGGATATGTTATCTTACGAGCTACTGTTTTGACAGACTTCAATGTGAAATCATGAGCAGTTACTTGAGTAAGATTTGCCCATCAAGCACATTTTTTGGCCAGCCTTTCAGCTCATCTTGTGCGCCTTGTTTTAATTTGGCTTAATAACAAACAATTAAACAAAAGAACAGATTTGTCTGGCAGAAAGTGCTGAATTGGCATTTCTGTGGAGAACAAACATAAAACCAGAGGCACTGTTCCCGCCATGTCTTTTTCTCTGACATTACCCTGCCTGTACTCTTTTGGGCAGAATGCATCTGTATGTTACCTTGTGACAGAAACAATGCTGCTAGTCCCTCAGAGGCTTCCCTCAGATGGTGTGTGAGAGTTCCCACAACAGCCATGTCATGTGTTTGTACGGCATGACCTGGCTTGGTATCTCAGATGTCCATGTCGTGTTAGGAGCAGAGGATGTGAGGGCTTTTGGTTCACTGAGTCTAGGGATAAGAGTTTATTATAATCCTTTTCACAAGCAGGCTGTAAGTTCCCATTACAAAGACCAGAGATGCACATCAAAAGTATTGTTTTGGCTAAAACAGGGACTAGCATTTTGTGAGTAGCATAAGAAAAGGATTAAAGCGGGGGAGGTGGTATTAATTTGCACAGCTGTTGAAATGTATATACTCCTTAGGTTGTTAGTCTTGACCTGGGCTTTAGAGAATCAAAGGAACCTCCAGACCTGTCATGAGTGCACCATCTAGACACTTTTTTCCAAGCACCTGCACATTTCCATGCTCAAATCCGTCAGAAATGACCTTGGGGTTACGTTTCCTGTTCTGTGTCTGTTCTTGTCCCTTCCAGAGTGGACACATGCCAGCAGTTCGGGTATGGGATGTGGCTGAGCGAACCCAGGTGGCTGAGCTCCAGGAGCACAAGTACGGTGTGGCCTGTGTGGCCTTCTCCCCCAGCTCCAAGTACATTGTCTCAGTGGGGTACCAGCATGACATGATTGTCAACGTGTGGTCATGGAAGGTAAGTTTTCTAGGAGGCTGGGTGGACTGCAAGGTGTTGCGAAATTAAAAAGAGCTTCCAGTCTGACTGTAAACTATTTCAGTTCCATCTTGCTTTCTGCTTTTTTAAAATTCTGTAGTTTTTGTTTGGTTTTTGACATTCATAGACACAGACAAATTTGGACATGAGAGAAAGCTATGGTCCCTTAGGGAAGGTCTAAGTAATTTCCATGAAGGGATATTCTTTATGCTTGGAGATGTGTGACATTTTGCTGTCCAGCCAGAAAAGCCTGGACTTTGAAAGCTTGCCAAACCATTGTGCTTTTTTAGAGGCTTATTAAAAACTAATTTATGAGGTTCAGGAAGGAAACTCTCATCGGCCAGAGATTTCTTTTGTAGTGTAGTGGATGCTCTTGGCTTGTTTTGATTTTTTTATGTCAGAGTTTGTGATACTCTGATCCTATCGTTGATGGGTGAGAAAGGGAAGACAGGCAATTCCTAATGGATGGAAGCTGATGAAAGTCACTCTGCCTGTCACTGGATTGAGGCAACACTTGGTAGAAACAAAGCCTATGTCTTATCCTCTAGTAAACATTTAAGCATTTGTTGTTTGTAGATAAGAAAATAAATATTTATTTTTAGTAGGCTAAGGGTCCTCTGTATTAATAGATGTTCCTGCTACCTCTTCAAGTTCTGTAACCCTCTCTAGGAGAGATATGATTTAAGAAAAATAATCAATGCATCTGTTAAATCTCACAAGATCATAGAATCCTAGAATGGTTTGGGTTGGAAGGGACCCTAAAGATTACCTAGTTCCAATCCCTCTGCCATGGGCAGGACTACCTTCCATTAGACCAGGTGGAAGCCTCACCAAAGCCCTGTCCAATCTGGCCTTGAACATGTCTGGGGATGGGGCATCCACAACTTCTCTGGGCAGGCTGCTCCAGTGCCTCACCACCCTCACAGTAAAGAATTTCTTCCCGATAGCTAATCTAAATCTACCCTCTTTCAGTTTAAAACCATTACCCTTTGCTCTATCACTCCACTCCCTGATGAAGAGTCCCTCCCTGTGCTTCCTGTAGGCCTCCTTTAGGTACTGGAGGCCCACTATAAGGCCTCCCCAGAGCCTTCCCTCGTAGCTTGTAAATCCGTGCTCATTTAGTATGTTACTCTCTTCATCACATTTCCTGTGCTGTAATTTAAGATCTCACTGTTAGTTGTCTTTTGTATGAGCTGAAGTTTGACGTTGCTATTTTTTCATATGGCTGAACTGTGTGTAGTGAGAGAACCTAAGCGTTATGTCTGTGTTGAAAATTGAGTGCTCAGCCTTTGGGTTCTTTCTAGCTATACAAATGAAAGTAATGACTTAGGGTCACAATGTGTGGCATGTGTGGAACAGTACAAGTAGTTTTGCTTTCCCTTGCTTATGCAGGTTTTTCTGTTCACTATAATTGTGGACATGAGAACTTGTGAGGTAAGGACTGTCTGACTCTTCTGTGCTGAGGAACACGCACTTTAAGCTTATGTTCCAGATTGTGATGGGAGGCCCATCTGGCCTTCATTTTGCAGGCTGGACACCAAAACCAGAGATACTTTACCTGACCAAAGTCAAATAAAGACTGAGAATACAGCTCTCCTGAAGCATTTTCCTGCACTTTTAACCACAAGCCGTCTATCCTCTATGCTGCTGCTTGGATTTCCCTGTTTTTCCTGAGTGGTAGACCTAGTCATTTGACTGTGATGGAAGAGAAAATCCATGTTGTCTGTAGGATTCCTTTGCTTCCCTAAAGAAAGACCACAGCAATGATCCAGATGCTGAAGTCTGCAAGAGTCCTAAGCTTTTCTCTGTGCACTGTCTTGGAAGAAGTTATTATAATTGCTGTCCCATTTGCTTTTATTTCTTTCTGGTTTGGGAGATTCTCCATGGTGATGGTGCAGCAGGCTAGAATCTCTGGTGCTGGTTTCTTCAGTTCTGTCAGCACACAGTCCAACGGGGCCCTCAGAGTGACATGGTTGGTGTGCTGAGGGCATCGTGTGGAAGACTGGGAACAGCTGAATCCCTGAAAGGAAGGGTAAAGGAAACACAGCAAGAATGAAAAGGGGTGCACTGTTGTCAGCCATGTGCTGCTGCTTGCAAACCCCCAACAGACAGAGCAGAAAACTTTTTTATTCTCACTTTTATCTGGGGAAGGCAGGGGGAGGAAAACAGAGCAATACTGTGAACAGGGAGCTCTTCCTGCTATCTGACCATTCTGCTTGGGCACTCTCCATCCTGTTTTCTGTCCCTGCATCTTCTTCCTCCTTTCCCAAACTCTTTAACATTTTAAGGTGCACATTTGAGGTATAACACATTTTGCTTTTTCTCTTCCAGTACAGGCATGGTCTTTGTGTATTTTGGGTCTTTTGATAAAGTATAACATGTCTAAAGAGAAGGGACAATTTATGGAAGAACCAGTACTGTTTTCTCTGTGAAAAAGACCTGTTCCTGATCTTGAGTGCCATGCCCTCATTGCTTCCTGGGGGCTAGGGAGGGTTCTTCCTTGTGCTGGCCTACATCTGCATTTGCTGTTTAGGAAGGGAAATGAGTTTGCTCTGAGCTCCTGGTGATTGTTAAACCAAAATGTTTGTCATGGCTCAGACACCAGGTTCCTGCAGGCACTAGTGCCTGCTGATTTGTTCTTGATCATAGTCAATGTGGAAGAGGAATTGAGTATAAATGTGAATTGTACTGTCTGCCAAATCAATGTTCCCAGCTAATGTATACGGAGGTGAATGGGGGAATAGTTTCGGCCTCATCTTTTCCTTGCTGCAGTGCTTGTACTGGATATGTGCCTGCAATTGAAATTAGTTTCCTTTGCTTTTGAGCAAAGAAATTAAGCAATCTAAACAATTATATTTCCAGAAAAACATCGTAGTGGCAGCCAACAAAGTCTCAAGTAAAGTGACAGCAGTGTCATTCTCAGAGGACTGCAGTTACTTTGTCACTGCTGGAAATCGACATATCAAGTTCTGGTACCTGGATGACAGCAAAACCTCCAAGGTGAGAGAAAGTGCATCAAGGCCAAACTGTAAACAGGCATTTCCATCTTAGAGCAGGGTGGATTTTGCCCCAGTGAGCTGTGGGTAGCGGGAACTTCTTGATTGTGCTGGGATGCAAGGATAGCCTTCCACCCCTGGCTCTCAAGTCTCAGTCTCCCCATAGGCTGATTACACGAAAAGCTTGTTTTATCCTGCACTGAGGTAGGGGTGTGGCTCCTGGAGTTGCATAGAAGCATGCTTGTTCTTTAGTAGTCACATATACTGAAGGACAAATAAACTAGAAAAGAGCTGCAGTCATTTAACTCCTTGGAGCACAGAGGTAAGGAGAGCTATTTGACATTGATATGAGCATCTCAGAAGGTTGTGAGTGTAATTTTGAAGCATCAACCAAAGTGTTTAAACTTTTAGGTATTCTTTTATTCTCTGGGGGACATAATCCACCTATCGTGACTTTTCTGTGTGCTCATGAGCAGTTGTAAACATGAACAGCAAGTAAAACCTCTCCTTGTAGGCTGTTGACAGTTCTTTCTTTGAATCACTTCAGCGCTCAGGGGTTGATGTTCTAAAAAAATCACTGTCTGCCTGAAGTGCCTTGCTGAATCTCTAACAAAGTGTTTTCTGTTGGTAGGTCAACGCCACAGTCCCCTTGCTGGGTCGCTCGGGATTGCTTGGAGAACTGAGGAACAACTTCTTTGCGGACGTGGCTTGTGGAAGGGGCAAAAAAGCTGACAGCACTTTCTGTATCACATCCTCAGGCCTGCTCTGTGAATTCAATGAAAAAAGGCTGCTAGACAAGTGGGTGGAGCTGAGGGTGAGTTTTATATCCTCCTATTCTGCAGTATTTGTGCCTGCTGAAGCAGAGCAGGAGCAACAAATAATAAGGGCACTCCAAGGTACAAGCTAACCACCAGCAGTGAGAGGAATTGTGCCTCTGCCACCTGGTGATTTACTCTGGAAGGCCAGGCAAAAATAGTGTTATTTCTTGGCAAAGAGATTTTATTAGTCATTGAGGTGCTCTCATTCTCATGCCTCAGCATTGCAGTGACTGCTCTACTGGCAAAACAACTTATGGCAACTCCTGTATGGTCCCTCCTGCCTTGGCCTGGGCAAGTAAGAGTTTCAGAAGGATTCTGATTTCTGTCCACTCTGCAGTGTCTTACTTGAGTTGTGCATCTCAAATGTGGGTTCCCAAGGTGCTAGTTGATTTGGCTATTCTAAACCACCAAGTTGGCCCATAGTTAAGAATTTGATCATGCTTATTTTCCTTTCAACTGAATGTAACATGCCCACCTGAAAGGATCCAATGTGTTAAAATCAAGGGAAAAAGTCTGTCCATGCTTTCACTCAAGTGAAATGCCTCTTCTTTTCTTTCCTTTCCTCTCCTCTCTAAAATCTGCCTTTCACTCTCGCTCAGAATACAGACAGCTTCACAGTAAGTTGAAAAATCTTTCTGCATTGAACTCATCCCCTTTTCACCACACTCCATTTTGTACCATTTTCTGCCATTCATACAGATCCCAAAGGGAGGGGAAGAAAATCCATTTTGTTCTGTTTCTTATCCCCTCCTGACAGGTAGCGTGTTGGTGTGCTAGTACAGGGTGAGGTGCTGCTTGCCTTTCAGTGGTGTTGAATGTCACAGGAACAAAAGCAGTGTTCAGAGTAGGACTCAGCTAGAGCAAATGTGTAGCTCTGCTGACCTCCCATCATAGTGGTTGGCAGAGAAACTGAGCTTTTTTCTAACTACTTGGGATCTGCAGTGGACCATGGCTGGAAGGTTCTTCAGAAAGGAAAAATGGATTTTTAGGCTTTTCCTTACTCCCAGGGCTCGACTTCACTACAGCTGTTGTGACCATGACTCCTTTGTCTGTCAATCTGCTGTTCTCCCTGTCGTGTGTCTGGTGACCTTTGATGCGAGAGTACATTTCTCATTTGCCCTCTCATGTGCTGTGTCCTCCTCAGACCACTGTGGCAAACTGCATCTCTGTGAATCATGACTACATCTTCTGCGGCTGCGCTGACGGCACCGTGCGGATTTTTAACCCTCTGAACCTTCACTTTGTCACTACTCTGCCGAAGCCACACTTCCTAGGAACAGACATCGCAAGTGTGACTGAGGCCAGGTACTGTGAAGAAGGGTGGAAGGGAGCAAGGGAGGCTTGTGGGGATTAGAACTGTTCCCCAGACCTTGCCATCTGGAGCATGCTCTTTTCATGGATCAAAATTTGCAGCCTATTGCAGGTCTCTCTGAGCTTTTGCAGACTTGCCCTGTATGACTGGACTACAGCCTAAACGTGGTTGTTGGAGTACACAGCTTATCTTGCTCCTTATCTCCCTGGGGTTGCCCAGGCCTGGTGACCTTTTGGCATTGGTTGCTGTAAGCAGGCAGAGGGCACAAGATGCTGTGGCATGCTTCAGTTGTTTCTGTACCATGGCACATCCTTTGCTTATCACTCTCCTCTGTAGCAATGATGTTGCTAAGAGATGCCCATGCTCTCATGGGGCATTTTTTCAAAGGCTCTCTTGCAATCTTTTATAGACTTAAATCTTCTATTGTCTGTAATATTTCTTCTCCCTCAATCTTGTGCATTCCGCTGTCTTGTTTTCCTACCTTGCTCCAGTATCTTGTGCCTTGGCTTTCTATTTCTTACTTTTTGAGGTGAGTAATGTGATTTCTGTGCAGTTCAGTTCTGCATCTTGCAGAGGCTGTTTGCCAGTCCTGGCTGGAGGCTTTCCCAGTCTTCTGTTGCCCCCTTTCACTTCTGTCTCTAGTGGGGAAAGAAATCTAAAAATGGTACGAATCCATCAGCCATTATGCCACTGGATATCTGGAGTCTCCATGTCTACAGATATATACTCTAAGCTTTTCTTGGGAACCTTAGGTAAAGGTTCAAACAGTGCACTGTATAATCCTCCTCCAGAAGATAAGTGGGAGATAATGATGTTCCAGTAAGGGAGCTGGAAAAGGAACGCTCTCAATTTAAAATGTAAACAGTTTCTGGTAGTGCTAAAATCAAGCAGTTGTATACATGGACCTTTTGAAAAACTCTGCTATTCTCATGCATCAGTTAAGCAGAAATATTCATATGAATCTTAAATATGTATTTGTAGTGCTGATTACAATCTAAAAACATTTTAAAAATAATTTCTTGCTTCCAAAGAAGCTTTAAAACACAGGACTCCTTATATTCCCAAGCATGCCAGAGCCTCTCTGTTACCTGCTGTGAACTGCCCATGACTGTATCAATTACTTGATTTTTCAGTAGAATTTGGGCTGTGCTCTTCCAGCCCTCAAATCTTTGCAAGTGCAAAAGCAGGGCTTCAGTTGTTTGGTGTGCTATGTGCACTTTGGCTTCATTGGTCCTTTAAAATTACCAGTTCTCAACACCCTGGCACTCTGGCTATAATTACCTTGCTCAATATCATTAGCAGCCATGTGGGGTGGCTGAGTTCACCTCAGGGCAACAGAGAGCTCCTTTGCATGCATGGCAGCAGGATTGAACAGAGAATCCCTGTAGAGGAGACACAGGGTTCACATGGCCGCATGATCTTGGGCCACACCTGGGCAAAGAAGTGTTTACTGGCTCTGCAGAATTCCTTTCTAGGTTACCATCTGAGAGCTTGCCTAACTAGAAAGAACAGTACCCATCTGCAGTTGCTCATCTCACAAGCTGCTGCAAGCAGCACCACGCTGGCCTGTGTGTGGGGCAGGGGTGGAAGGGGAAGCAGGTCAGGCAAGTGGCCACTGAAATGAACTATTCCTTTCTCCCTTGTGCTGATGTGCTCCCATCTTTTAAATGCAGAACTTGTTCTTCTACTTGGCAAGAGCAGTTCCTGCTATCAGTAGAAAAAATATAGTACCCACCAAAAGATGATGCTCTCCCTTCCCTTTGTTTTGAGATTATTTGACTTGGATTTTACTACATGATTATGCAGGGGAAATTATGATGACTTCCAGTAATGATCAAGTGTCCTGTTTGGTCCTCCTTCAGGGAAAATCAGTCACCTGTGGTGGGACTCTGAGTTGGATAGCAAGGAGAAGGACTTTTGCAATGGGACTTTGAGGCTTCTTTTGGGACTCCGGTTGTTCAAGAGACAGGTCTTCCTGGCCAGCTACTCTCTCTACCTATATATGCCACAGTGCATTGTTTACCTCAGCAGTGGAATCTGAGCTCTCCTGTTTGAGCTCCTTGCCCTGACTCCTAGAGAGCATAAGCTAACCAGGCTGTTGTTCTCTCTTTGTGCAGCCGTCTTTTCTCTGGTGTGGCTGATGCGAAGTATCCAGACACAATTGCCTTGACGTTTGACCCCACTAACCAGTGGCTTTCTTGTGTATACAATGACCACAGCCTGTATGTGTGGGATGTCAAAGACCCGAAGAAAGTGGGCAAGGTGTACTCTGCTTTGTATCACTCTTCCTGTGTGTGGAACATTGAGGTATGTTGTCTGCAGACACAGGTGTTGCACTGTGAGTTGCAGCGGAGAAAGTCATGGGACGAGCTGCCATGTTTGAATGCAAACACTTACTGTAAAGGGAAATAATTGACTCAAATTTTCACCTGTGGTTGGTGTGTTTGCTACTGGGCCTGGGCACAGTTCTTTGGCTGCACTGCAACGGCTGACCAAATGTGTGAGATGCAATGTGCTACTGTAAAAAAAAAATCTCGCCATTAAAAGGTGAGAGGTGGGAGAAGGAGCAGAATGGAACAACGTTGAATACAGAGCCTCCTTTTAGAAAACGCACAAGAGATTATTGCTGGCCTCAAAAAAATTGCTTGAGATCTGTGGTGAGCAAGTGCTTCAAAGTCAAAATCATAAAACAAGTTATAAAGTCATAACTCTGGTCCTTCTTAACATATTCACCAGAACACGTGGAAATAGCCTCTCAAGTGTCTGTCATCTTCCAGTCTATCTAGCTGGATTTCCTTTGGAGGGACAGATGTTAATATGTTGAAATATGTCCAATGGTGGTCAGGAAAGGGGAAAGTGGAAAGAAAGGGGGAAGAAGTTGAGAACTCTGTTGTTATTTAATTGCATCTCACCCTTTCCTTCTGAATTATAAACTGACAGTAGTAGATGAAAGTTGCAAACAACAGTGCAAGGTGGTTATTGCATGGTTGTTGTTTGGGATTTGAGGTGCTCTCTTTGAACTATTAATAACAAAGGATACTGGCTTGTTGCATGCTTCTTAAGGAGGTTTTCTGTGATCAAGGAAGCTCAGTGAACATTTGTTTGAAATCAGTATGAGCTCTGGTCTGCAAATAGGCCTTCATCAGAACTGTCTGGCTTTCACATTTAGAAAACAGAGAGGACAACCCTTTTGTCTCATTTTGTTTTGAAGCTTGCTACCAGTATGTAGATTGCCAGATGCCAGGCAGTATTATTCAGGGCTTGATTTTACTTGCTCTTAGATGTATCCAGAGGTGAAGGACAACAATCAGCCCTGCCTCCCCCCTGGTTCTTTCATCACCTGCTCCTCTGACAACACCATTCGTCTGTGGAACACTGAAAGCTCCAACATCCACGGCACAGCCCTGCACCGCAACATCCTCAGCAATGTAAGATCCTAGGTTTAGGTCACCTACTTGTCCTTGGGGTTGCTCTTCATGCACAGGTATTCCCAAGTTAAGGCCCAAATTTCTTCAGATCTCCAAGTCAACACAGGTTTCTCTCTAAACTGAGCACAAATCTGGTTACTTGTATGAACCTGAAGAAACGTGAAAGGAGTACTGGGTGGAAGGACAGTTTGTCTGAAACGGTCCTGAGGACTCTTGCTGTTTTCATAAACCACCCAAGGATTCATCAAGCTTAGCCTCTTCCATAAGGGCCATATGCTTCAGGAGAGCTGGTTCTCTTTTTCTGCATCTCTGTGATGTGTAACTACTTTGAAGATTTGTTTGGAAAAGGTACATTAAATGAAGCAGAGGTTTGGGAGGATTGAATGAGAAACAGTTTGCACTCACTTCATCTATATAAGAGGGAGGATAATCATACAGAACAGTGATTACGTATGGACATTTGCTTCTGTTCTCATCTGAGTCGAAGATCTGTGGACACAGCAGTCCTAATCTCAGGAAACAGGTGGAAAAAAATTCCTGCTTTTTCTGTCACTTCTCAGAAGGCTGACTTAGATGATCCCTAGAAGTCCTTCAGATTCCTGCTGTGTGCCCTAATATGTTGTAATCACTAATCCCAGAGCTCATCAGTACTGCAGGAGATGCTGCTAGTTTCTAGCTTGAATCTTTTGAAAAGGGTGATCCTGAGATACAGCTGGAAACTTTCATCCTACAATAGGAAGGGGCTTAGTGCTTTCTCCTAGCTAAGAGGTCCTACCAATTACAGCGTTATTGCCAATAAAATGTTTATGTTGGCCAGGACCTCAGTTTCTAAGGCAGATGCTTTGCTTTAATATTTTGTAACTAGTAAATATTGCTGGGTGTATTGTGTCCCCAGGACTTGATGAAAATCATCTATGTAGATGACAACACTCAGGTACTTCTGGACACTGATTACAACTCAGCAGGAAGTGCAGAGAAAGCTGATGCACAAGTGCTGGATACAAAGCTGGGGATACGCACTGTCTGTGTGAGTCCCAGTGGGGAGCACCTGGCCTCAGGGGACAGGATAGGCACTCTCAGGTAATCCCATAAACCTTCTTATGCAGATTGCAGTCTGCTCAGACATGAGAATCAGAAACAGGTCTTGTTAATTTTATTAAACATACTGAAATGAGCCATGTTGTGTCTTAGAATATATGAGTTGCAGTCCCTGAAGGAAATGCTGAAGGTAGAAGCCCATGATTCCGAGATCCTATGTCTGGAATACTCCAAACCTGACACAGGTAAATGCAATTGAGCTGATTCCCCTTTGCCTGTGAATGTAATGTTGAGCAAGTCAGAATGTCCAACTATGATATGTTAGAATTCTCATGGTGAGCTACTCCTGGATTTCAGAGCAGGCTTGTGGTGTTGGGCCAGTAGATCCAGTCTTCGTAAAAGTATTTTTTCTCTTACTTTTTATTGGAATATTGTATGTTGAGATTGAAACTTGTTCTGTTTAGTATTATAATATGAAATTCAGGGGTGTTACTTTGTGTCTGTCTATGCAGTTATCTACAGTATAATGCTTTGTCCCTAAGATGACTTGGGAAGCTGTTTTAAAAATGACTTTTTAAGTCATGATCTTGCACTCTTTTTAAATTTCTGACAGGTTTAAAGCTCTTAGCCTCAGCCAGTCGGGATAGATTGATTCATGTCTTGGATGCTGGGAAGGACTATAGCCTGCAGCAAACCCTGGATGAACATTCTTCTTCCATCACTGCAGTGAAATTTGCAGGTAGAGAATTATGGCCTCCCTCCAAAGCTGGATTTGAGCACTGCTGTTGTCCCCTTGTGGCTGTAATTTCAGCTGCTTAAATACTGGGCTAGGTCAATTTGAAGCTGCAGCTCAGGGGTTTTTTTGCTCATCTTTTTTAGTTGCAGTCCTAACAGAAGGTGATATTTGCCTTATTTTCTGGTTTTGCTTTCTTTTCCTCTCTTTCTTCCCCTCAGAAAAGTCCTCTGTGGATTGAAGTCCTCAGTTTTGCTTTCTTTTCCTCTCTTTCTTCCCCTCAGAAAAGTCCTCTGTGGATTGAAGTCCTCAGCATTTCTTTGGAAAACTGTCTTCTGTAATTATTTACTCCCTTTAACTAATTTCAGAGGGCTACATGCTGCTCTTTTTTAGAACTGTGAACAGTCATCCAAAAAAATCCCCAAACACACCAAAAAAAATTTTGAGTAAAGTAAATTTGTCATTGCAAACCACTGTAAGAATTTCAATTCCTGGTAATGGAGCACGTTTTATCCCCAGCACTCAGTTGCTACTGAGGGTCAGATACCAGTTGGGAACAGTAGGAGTTGGCTGCTCTGTCAGGGAAAGCCAGTAGCCAGGGGTGACAGGAAGGCAGGCAAAGGTAGTGGCCTTTTCCACTGGCAGTGGCAAAGTATCACAGGACATGAACAGGAACAGATCAAGTCCAATGGCAGTAAATAGATACAGCCAGTAGTTCAGATCACCAGACAAATCCATAGTGATAAGATTATGGATTCAAGCAATTCAAGGTCGTGATCAGTCTGGAGTGGTCAGCTACAGTTCAGTGCCTGCCAGGGAAGTTCATAGCAGCAAGGCAAGATGGAGTTCAGATCAGGAAGGTGAGTCCGTGGGTTGGGTCAGGATTCGGATCAGTGGGGTATGTGCCCAGGCACGGGTGTGGCTGCAGTGCTGCTGCAGTATAGCTCAGTTGGGGCTCAAAGATGAGAAGCTCAGCTTGAAAACCACTCCCAGGTGGAGGGACTCACTGAAGCTTCATAGCAGGGGCTCCCCAAAGCAACTGTGTTGCTTTTTCAAGTTTTTTTTTCTGGAGGAGCTCCAAGACCAGCAAAAGTTTCTTTGACAGATCTGTCTTAGCAGTGAGCTGGCCTTGAATGCAGCCAGCTAAACTCCTGGAGATGAGGGAAATGGGCTCAAGGCCTGGCAGCTAAGGCCTTTGTGCTGGTCTATGAGCCAACTGCTGGCATGCTCTAAGTGGGTGCAGTTCAAGGGCCTGTGTGATGTTGGATGCATTGCCATTACCTAGAGTTTTATCAGGTGTTGCTTTGCTGAAGGAGCTGATTGGTTACAGAAGAGTCCTAAGGGAAGAAGGGAAGCCTGACTCTGCAGTAAGGTAGGGCAGCAAGAAACATGTGACCAGCTCTAAGGTCTGAAAAGTGCCTATTGCTTCTACTGAGTATGGATGTGCCATGTTGCCATAGAGTGCTGTGGCACACAGAGATATGAGCATATTGGTGAGGGAGAAGACAGAATTACATCCTAATCTGTTCTGTAAAGCCTCTGTGTTAAGGCCTCATGCACTCTGAGCATGAAAGACAACTGTTGTCCCTGCGACGGGGCTTCTGTTTAGCTGCTTGTGGAGGAGTCAGTCTTAGCTAATCAGGATTGGAATAAATGAACAGTGGTATGAATTGAAACATTTCCTCCACCTCGTGTATGTGTTTATCTTTTGTCTCCTCCCTTTTCTCTGCAGCCAACGACGGGAAAGTGAGAATGATAAGCTGTGGGGCAGACAAGAGCATCTATTTCCGCACTGCGCAGAAGGTAACCTTAACACAGCTTTTTGTACACTTCTAATTTATAATCTCTCCACAAAGGAGTTACTTCAAAGAATGGTATCAGAGTTTCTGTATGAGCTTGTTGCTATTTCAGCCTCAGTGCCTCCCACTGACTCGATAGAAGAGATTACATTCAGAGAACTAGTTCTGTGAAGCATGCAGCTTCTCTCAGCTTGACCTCTCACAGCAAGATGTGAAATAGAGAACTGTTAGGATATCTGATTTTCTTTCACTGCCAGAGCTATTGTGAGGACTGGTGAAAGAGTATGTGCTGGAGGAAAGAGTTGCATGTGCCTCCAGTCCCATCTGCTCCCAGCAGCTCCCTGGAAAGGAGCTGTTTTGTGCTGCCTGTGTGAGAAGACTCGTCTGTATTTAATTGTTTTTAATAATGGATTAACTACTTGATTTTGACACAGTTTTTACCTGTGTGTTTAGACAGGAGAAGGGGTCCAGTTTACCCGAACACATCACATTGTTAGGAAGACCACACTTTATGACATGGATGTGGACCCCAGCTGGAAATATGCAGCTATTGGATGCCAGGATCGTAACATCAGGTTAGTTTCCTTCTCATCTTGAAAATATTTTTGCAGTCATAAACAAGGCAACCCCATCTCCATCATTATTCCTCTAAGTTCTTTGATACAGAGTTTTCAGACAGATCTGAGGCACTGTGAGGTTGAACTCTGCCTTTCCCTTCACTGATAAAAAGCTGTGGCTATGTGCACTGCCCATGGGACTCTTGGCTTCTCATTGGGTTGCTCTGCAGAGCAAAGGCTTTCTACTGGGAGAGCAAGTGTGCCTTCCTTGGTGCATCATTGAGCTGTGGGGCAAGAACTTCTGCACTGTGGTAGTTTTTGGTTTTGAAGGTACTTAGTGAAAAGCTGTGACATCCCGTGGAATACCTGGAACTGTGGGGACCTAAAACTGAATCAGATGTGACTCTCATTGAACAAGTGAAGTCCACTCTCTGCTCCCTTCTTATCCATTTCTCCAATCTGTCTGCTTGAAAGCAGAGGAGTCTCTCTGTAGTTGTGTGTCTCGTCCTATTATAGCTGCATGAGGTGTTATGAGTTTTGGTCATAGCTAAATATCACTACTGGATGTAATTTGGTTTTGTATTCTAACATAAAGTGTCTTGCTCTCTTTGCTCTAGTATGAAGAAGTCCAGGTATTTTTACAGCAGTGAGGACTGATTGATTATTGGCTTGAGAATAAAGCGTCAGTTTTAATTCAGATAATCTGCCTCTGCATTACTTTTGAGGTTGTTTCTTGAACCATTTAACTGATTGGTGATAATACTTAATGGAGATCATTTCTCCACTTCCTGTAGCTTGGCCCTGTTTCCTGTATTTTATGTGGAATGAGGAACAGGGAGAGAAAAGGATCCTGGTGACAAGAGCCTTAGAGCAGTACCTGGGCAAAATGAGCCATGTTATCTTATGTCATCCCCTCAGGGTTTTCAACATAAGCAGTGGGAAGCAGAAGAAGCTTTACAAGGGATCCCAAGGTGAAGATGGCACCCTTATCAAAGTAAGCTGTTTTCTTTTCCTTCCCTTTTAAAATTTTTTCAGCTTTTCTGAATGCAGCTCAGGGGCAAGAAAATTAAGTACAAATCTGAATACTGTAATTTCTTTTTTTTTTTTGCTTGCTCCATACTCTGTCCTTTACCCTGCTGCTGCTTCCTCCTACTTCTACCCTTAAGGGCTGGTAATGTATTTGGGTTTCATCAGGCTAAAACAGGAAAAGAGTCAATGAATGCTGAAGCTGATGTATGATTTTTCTCTCTGTCCTGTTTCTGAAGTGAGTCACTGGACCATGCTGTAAAAACAAGTAGAACTGCACCAGTATGTGTCAGGAGATGATTTAATCCATTTAATTTAATCCTTTTCTTCCTACTCCAGAGACCTCATTCTGGCTGTCTTGACTGGTTTGGTTAGGATTTTTAAAGTGGAAATGCCTGTTGATCAGTGTTGTGAAGTGGATTCAGAGGGCAAATACAAGGGAAACTCTTTGAGTTGATAAAATTAAATAGCATCTGCCCTGAAAAGCCTGGGTCTTGGAGTTCTGGACAAGCCTGGTACTGCTTAGAGAGAGAGTCTGTTGATGTTTTCTACCTGCTGAGTACATCCAGGCCTTGGGCCAGGATAGCACGCCTGCTTCTGCCACTATGCAGGGCTTACCCTGGTAAATCTGGTGTGTTCAAGATTCACAGTTGAGTGGAAGAACTGCATTCTTGTCTATAAAGGGAGAAAACCAGTTGACAAAATCAAAATATCTCTCAAGTTAAGTTGCCAAACAAGCTTCTTCATTGTATTTCTATTTTTCACTGATAATTTTCCTACTGCTGCACAGTATTACTATTATTAGGGACTGGAAGGAATGTCCTATGAGGAGCAGCTGAGGACATTGGGCTTATCTAGTTTGGAGAGGAAGAGGCCGAAGGGTGACTGCATTGCTCTCTACAGCTTCCTGAGGAGGGGACACAGAGAGGGAGGTGCTGGGCTCTTCTCCTTGGAATCCGGTGACAGGATATATGGGAATGGTTCAAATCTGCGCTGGGGAAGTTTAGTCTGGACATTAGGAAGCATTTCTTTGCCAAGAGTTTGGTCAAACACTGGAACAGATGTCCTGGAGAGGTGGTTGATGCCCCAAGCCTGGCAGTGTTGAAGATGTATTTGATCAATGCACTTAAAAACAAACTTTAATTTGGTCAACTCTGAATTGGTCAGGCAGGAATAGATGATAGTTGTAGTTCCCTTCTAGTTGAAATTATTGTTGGGTGAAAATAACTGCGTAAAAAGGGAGGGGAAGACAACTTTGTTCAGTGTCAGCTCTTCTGTTTTACAGAGAAAGATAAGTTCTTTCTCGTTGCCTGTTATAATTCCTACAAATTTTTTATAAGCTGGAGTAAAGAAAATGAAAAATTGATGCTACACTTTAAATTGCTGATAAGCTTAGGTACTTGATTAGATCTTTCTCAGACAAGAAACCATGAAATGTTCTGAGAGCTGGATTTTTTTGTTTTTAATATCCTTTTTGGTTTTTTGTGTTTGGCTTTTTTTTTTTCCCCAAGTGTTTCTCAATTACTTTTACTGTTGCTTTGCTCCTTTTTAAGACAATTATGTAACCAAGGGATTATGTTTGTCTCTGGAATTTAAACTTTCTTGGCATTTTATTCTGAGATCATAATACACATTGCAGTTTAATGAGTAGAACCCAAACAGTGACACTGGAAGCAAACCTCAACAAAATAAACATAACAAACCAGAAGAATTACCATTATTTATATACCATGTCTCTCTTGAAAAACATAGTTTTCCCTCTCAGTTCCTTAAAATTCTATAAAACACAGAGCAGGACATTTGGTGACAGTAACTGTATTTGCTGTGTAGTGCTGCTTTAGACCTGGTGAGGGATTTTCAGAGGATTTTATATTTGATCCAAGATAAAGCAACAAATAGGTGCATATGAAAAAACAAACAACAAACAAAATGGCTGAAAAATGGGAGTTGCAAATGTTGGAGTTGTAACAGCATCATTATCAAAGACAATTTCTTGGCAGTGTTGAGTTCTTTTTTGCTTTCTCTCCTGAAGACTTGGATCCTGTAATATTTCACTTAACTCTGTCAGCTCTGATTTTTTTTTTTTATGATGTGTGTGTTTTGGGGTGGGAGGGTTCTTGTTGTTCTGTTTTGATCTTAACATAGAAGAAAGTAAGACCCCAATGGTTAAAATAAAGTAGGAGAGAGGTAGAAGTCTGTCCACTGGTGGCAATGCCTTCACAGTCATGAAGGCATTTAAAGTGCCTTCAGTCTCTGATTAGGCTGGAGATAATCTTAAAAGTCTAGTCAGGATTAGGTAGGAGATTTGTCCTGGGATGCTGGATAGGCTGGTACTCAGCTGAAATCCTGTGGGGGCTACTTGCATTTTATTCTGACTGTCTTGGGTATTCTGGACTATTTTCATGTAGTTTGAAGGTAGTTTCTCACCAGATCTTTGCATTCCTCTGGTCTCCTAAACCAGGTGCAAACAGACCCTTCTGGCCTTTACATTGCAACCAGTTGTTCTGACAAGAACCTCTCCATCTTTGATTTCTATTCTGGCGAATGTGTTGCAACCATGTATGGACACTCAGGTAAGGCTTGTAAACTTCTGGAAATGTATTTTTTCTGCTGATGACTATATAGTAGGGTCTGATACTAGTCAGAGCTTTCTGAGGATTCCTCCCCACCAAGGTTTACGTAATTAGTATTTTTGGGTAGGTTGTAGCTGGATTAAATTGTAATAGCTTATTTTATTGCAAGTTCAGATTTTGCATTTTGCACACACACACGCACACAGAGAGAGAGAGACACAGACACACATGTCAAGCCATGTATTTATTTACACAGTTTTTCTAATAGCCTGTAAGGTAGTCTGTGTTTTTTTAGTGTATTCAGTTTCATTATGATATACCCTCAGTTCCTACCATGCAGGAGCTATGCCATTATAGGCAAAAATAGAATTCAGTCTTCATGTATATTTTGCCTTGGGGTACCCTTTCCATGTCAAGCCTAGGTTCTTGGTTAAATGGTTATGGTAATTGGGGCATATTGATCTGTGAAGTGTGAATTACTGAGTACAGATAGGCTATTTGGCTAGTGATCTCTTCTGTCCATTTCAATAATTCAGGGAAGATTGGTTTTTTTTGTGCTTTACTTCACACAGAGATTGTAACTGGGATGAAATTCAGTAATGACTGCAAACATCTGATCTCTGTTTCTGGTGACAGGTAAGAGGTTTTGCTTGTTTGTGATACTGGCTCATGCCATTTCATACTGGATTTAGCATGACCTTAAGAAAGGTAGATTATTTTTTTTAGGGATGTTTTATGAATTCCAAATAAATCTCAGAGCTTTCTGAATCCTAAATGTGTGCTGTTGGCAAAGCTCACGAGCTTATGTTATGAAATACCCATGTGAAGTATTTTCCTTTTCTGAGTGTAAATACTATTCTCTGCTGGAAAGGGGACAGAGATGTGACCTGTTTCCTGACCAGCCTTCAGGTCTGTAATATAAGGCATCTTGTGCTATTTTTGCTAGTAGTGCCAAAACTTTTTCTTGCAGTGCTCCTGTTGGTGAGGTTTCACTGGGTGAAAGAGCCTGTTTACCAGCAAAAGGGACAGGCCTGTCCCCACTTTTTGGTCCTGTCCATATGGTCCTCTTCCTGCTCCACTGAGTCTGCAGTGGTGCAGCTGACCCCTCATTCAGCTGATTCAGGTCACTACATCGGTACTCCCCCAGGATGAGTTTTCTGCATGTTTATTGAGCTAAATCAGTTCGCTAAAAACTTAAGTGATCCCCAGACTGAGCCCAAGGGAAAAAGGAGAATATATGCTTAGTGTGATGATTGTACAGGAGAGAGTGGAGCCACTTTTTCTGGAATCAGTGAATGCTTAAATCAGCTGAACTGAATAAAATTTTTCCTTTGAGAAAGATGGTTCCTGGAGTGCTACTGCAAGTTCAGAGCAACCCAGATTCTCTCTCTCTTTTTTTTTTTTTAAATTACTAAAACACAATTGAATTGGAAAGAGGGGTTTAGAGGGTGAGTTGTTACAGAACATACAATAAAGCACCTTAAATCTCATCAGTTGGTTGTTTCTGTCTTTCAGTAATAAATAAATAATTTCGTTTTCCTCTTTCTTTACCTTTCATGTGTTCAAATAGATTAGGGAAAAAAGTTGTAGGAGAGAGAGTCCTTTTGTTGTGAGCTTCTGACAAATTCTAGAAACATGGAAGATTTGAAATCCCCAGTGATCCTTGTCATTTAGTGCAACATTCTTTTGTTGGCATTTCCATGAGCACAAGGGTAATTTTCTTCACTAAGGGTATGCAGAAGGTGGATGAGAAGTGAGGAAAGGATTCATGAAGAACTCTGCTGTAAGTAGATGAGAAAGCATCTTTTTCAAAGGAGAACAGAGAGAGTAGTCTGTTCACATGCAGCAGCATGTGCAAAGAATAGAGCTGAGAATAGAAAGAAAAACAGAGATGAGAAAGGGCACAAGGACTGTGAGATTCATGAGAGAAAAGTAATGCAAGGTAAGAAAAAAAAACCAAATTCCCCTCCCCAACCCCAGCAAAAGGGGTTGGTGGGTGCTGGCTTCTGTAGAGTTTGTGTTGAATGCTAATGTGTTCACAGGCTCCGGCTGTTTGCTGCTTCTCTCTAGGTTTGATAACTGTGGGGGTGGGATAAACGAACAAGCCAGATTTGCTTTCAGAATTTTGTTTCCTCCGTTTCAGTATTTTTTCAGCAGCAGATTATGGTTGCTGTTACTTGGAGAGAGCCGCTCCTTGAGGGGAAACAGCTGGCTGCCCTGGGTTGCCATAGTTCCCAGACACAGGGCCTCAGCCGTTTCTCCTGGTTGAAAAGCTCCAGTGGGAGGATGCCAGTGTGTTCACAGGCGATGGGAAGTGTCTTTATGTGATTTCAGTGGCTGGGATTGGTGCTCCTGAGCATGGCACTTGGGACAAGAAGGGAATTTTTAGTTTTGCTCTAAAATCTCCACAGACTGCAAAGAGGGGTTTATGGGCTTTATTTGCGTGATATGGAAATTAAAATATTTTAAATTGTTTCCTCATGAGAGAGAAAAAATGAAGAAGATTCAGGTATTCAGGATCCTGGCACTTTTGACATTTGCCTCAGGTCAGGGAGACCAAAGTTCATGGTCATCATTCAAAACGGCAAAGCAAATTAATATTTACATGCTATCAAGAAAGAGGGAAAAGTCAGTCATTGAAAAATCTTCTGTGTATTGGAGTACCCATGAGTATACTGGCACTGATGGGTCTTGAAAAACTGAATTAAATCCTCTTTGGATTCCAAAGCAGGGTGCAGGATTTTGTAAGTGATAGCCAAAACATCGTCTCTGTTTCTACATCAGTGTAGGTATACCCAGCTAGACAGGAAAGATGACTGAGATGGAAGGTATTAGTTAGCACTGAGGTCAAATTTCAAAGACAGAGCTAGTCATTTTACATTCTAGTAGCTGAAGATGAGATACGGTATTCTTTATTGTGATGAGGAATATATTTTTTTAAGCTGAATTTCTGAAGAAATTAATGAAATGAAACCACACTGTTGGTTTCCTTCTCTCAAATGCTTTTGAATCCATTGACCAAATTCAGTCAAATTTCACAGAATATTTCACAGAACATTCTGAATTGGAAAGGGCCCACAAGGATCATCAAATCCAGCTCATAAGTGAATGGCCCATACAGGGATTGAACTCATGGTCTTAGTGCTATTAGCACGGTGCTCTGACCCCCTGAGCTAATGGCTGTGTAAATTGTGTGCAAGTGTCCTGTATGGAGTCCCAAGTAAAGTGTTAGGAGCACCCTGACTGTGAAAAGTACTGCCACATGAGCTTGACTGTTATTACAGCACAGAGACTCCATGGGATGGTGGGCATTAGGAAGGCCTTGCCTCTGGGGGTAGTGGCAGTCAGAGACTTCAGCTTAACCACTGTTAGAGGATGCAAGGGATATCTGTAGGCGCCGCTTCTCCTGCTGACCACAGAAGGACTTGTTACAGCATTCCCTTCGGCAGCTGGTCAGATGGTCAAATAAAGGTATGGGATCAGAGATGAGTCTGTGTAAATATCTCTGCAGTTGTTCTCTCTCACAGGGAGTCTTTGACAGGCAGGTTTAACCCTTTTGTCATGCAGCTTGTGATGGGATTGAGTTGTTTTTTTTAAGTTGTTTCTGTGTGTCTCTCTGCCATAGACAGAAGGGCCCTTGTTTGTCTCTGCTGTGGGAATTAGTATCAAAAAACTGAACTGAGACTTGGTGCCAGCCTCACCTTTCCCTCTTTCAGCTGCATCTTCATCTGGCGTCTGAGCTCAGAGATGACCATCAACATGCGGCAGCGACTGTCTGACATGAAACAGAGAGGGAAGCAGGCGGAGAAGTCTCCTCCTCACAAGGCAGCTGGACTCATGAGGTGAGCAGAGCAGACTGAGAAGAGGTGTCTGGCTTTGTGGGGTGGAATGTGAAAGTGTGAATGTGTGAAGTGGGATTCAACTGTAAGGATTTTGCTGTCTTCACTGATAGTGTCTTCCAAAAGTTCTTTTATTCCTCTGTTGAATTTGCCATGGGTTTTGTACCCCCCTTCTTTGGATATAGAAACCAGACTGGGATCTTCCAGACAGAATTAGTGTGCTTCACTGATTGCAATATGTATGCAATGCCTCTTGTGTCTTAATTTAGTTTAATGATGTGGTCAGAAACTTTAATAAGCAGTTCACCTAGGAATACTGAGGATGGCACACAGAATCCTAGCAGGGAAGCTGTGGTCCTTCATGAATTAAGTTCTCTAGATCTAAGCTGAATGCAATTTAAAGGCTGTTTTCAGCAGTGTCAGTACTGAAGTACACCTGTGAGCTGTATGAGTTGGCTATGTTAATCATAATTCTAAAAGACTCCTTACAGTTTTGCTGTTTCTTTGTTAACTGTTTTCTGGAGGCTTTGAAATAACTCAGCTAAAATAATTATAATATGAATAATAAATACAAAAATAATTTAAATGGGAAAAGCTCTTGCTAGCTGAATAATATTATTATTTTTTGCTTGGTAAACAACCTATCTAAAAATGAATTACTGCAGCCTACAAGCTAAATAGATCTAAATTTATCTGGTGACCTTTCTTTAAAAAGTAGTGCTTCTGTTTTTAAACAGAACAAGAGGGACAGGGTATTTTTGATTATTAGTGTAATGTGTTTGGTTTCTCTGTAGTTTGTAAGTAACTGAGACTGGTTGGACTGTAAGCAATGCAAGGGAGAGTTCTGACCAAGCTGATATGAGATCAAAGTGGGGGAAAAAAGGAAAAACACAATTTTTTTGTTGTTGTTCCTATGTCCCAAATAACTACAAATGGAGTTCTGGATATAAAAGTACCAAAGCATTGGAGGATTTACCACACTGGTTGTTGAGTATCAGGAGGACTGTCCCACTCCCTTTGGGAGCAAGCGATGTTGTAACAAGTCTGGCTGCATAATTTTGTTTTGGAAAGTCTTTATCTGCTCATTCTTGAAATGAGTCTTGTCTAGTAAGTGCTTTTGGTAACGATGCTGGGAAAACTCAGGAAGCCTTTTTACTACATAAAGTTCTGGATCTGTCAAGCAATGTGCTTTTTTTAGCAGTCTCTCCATTATTCCAGCAGCTGCAGCCTTACCCTACCAAGGCTCAGCCTGTGACAGATAATCCCAGTCCTGTTCCACGTGAGGTGATACTTGTTTCCATCACAGACGCTTGCTGAAGGGCGGTGCTAGTGCCACGCCAAGCCCAGAACTTTATTAAACTTGTTTGGTAGCCTCTTTGCAAGCCTGGAATGTGGTTGTCAGCTTTGAAAGCTTGTTTTCAGTTTTGATCGTCCGCTGTGGTCGCTGGAGATCAGCAAAGACATAACTCCAGAGGATTTTGGATTGGTACTGACAATGGAAGAAGAGCCTATTGGACCAGCATTATTGAGGTGGGAGAAGGAAAACTAATGAACTTGAGTGAGATTTGTTTTCTAGGTGCCCTGTATCTGTTCTCATTGTTTCCAAAGCCTGTCTGTGTAGGTTGCAGTAGAGTGTTGAGTTGCAACTTGTGGTGTAAAATTGTTGTCTCAGAAGACTGACAGTAGTATGAGAGAGCTCCCTGCCTGGTGATGTCATTTGTTCTACTAGATCTTCTTTAGAACAGTATTGCTAGAATTTGGTGGGGGAAGTAACACTTTCTGCTAGTTCCATGGTATGAGTGTATTATAGGATGAATAATCAAAATAATACTGGTGTAACAAAATTGGTCTGAGGAGGCAGTGGGAGATGAAGATTTCCAATTCAGGACAGTGCTGTCTATCCAGTTGCAGCTGTCAGGGCAGGAATTGACCCAGGTGAGTAACATCAGCAGTGTAAACACATGGAAGGCGCCTTTTTGGGTGAAAGCAGTGCTCCATGAAGCCCAGTCTTCTGCCTGTGACTGTGGCAGTGGAAGATGCTATTTAGTGAGACACTCTGTGAGCCTTGCTATATGAACCTTTGTGGTCCATTTGCCTCATTCTCCTTTGTTACATCAGGGATGTTACGAGGTACGTTTCTGTCTGTTTCCTTTCCTATCTGGTCATGGACCATTGTCCACTGAGTTTGTACAAATTCTTTTTGAAATTCATAATATTGTCTGCCTCTGCAGCCTTCTTT
Source organism: Oreocharis arfaki (assembly GCA_013398015.1). Classification (NCBI taxonomy): domain Eukaryota; kingdom Metazoa; phylum Chordata; class Aves; order Passeriformes; family Paramythiidae; genus Oreocharis; species Oreocharis arfaki. The sequence continues at coordinate 80,948 of VZRR01007586.1, forward strand.
GGTGACAAGTTCCTGGAGTTCACTGCTCTCTGTGGAAAGGACTTTTTTTGTCTCTGTTAAAAACACATTCCTGCTAGTTTTGTTGAAAGTTCTCTGCTTCTGAATATTGTGATCTTTCGTGATCTTTTGTTCTGCTGCCAACTATCAGTAGTGCCCATGGTTTTGTAGACCTTTTTCATAACCTCTCTTCATCCAACCTGTTCTCTGAACTGAAGAGTCTCAGCATTTTCAGTCTCTCCAAAATTTTTTAGAGACTAAAGTTTCTCCTCTGAATGATTTCTCTGACTCACCTTTATGGGGTATTGTATTAGCTTGGAACTGCTCTGATCTGTATGACCCACAGTTCTCCATAGTGTGCCTGAGAGCCTTTGAGTTCTGCTTCTGGTTGTGGTAATTGCAGATGTGTGCTTTTTCCTGCACATAAGGAGCTTTGATAGTTCAGGATAATAGAACTTGTACTCAGCTGATATTGCTGGCACATTTAGGTTTTAAGGCTTTTATATTTTCGGTGAAGGGATCACATAAAGGCCATTTAGCAGGGTTATGGTTTGGATCCAAGTATGCATTTATAGTTTAGAAAAGCTTGTCTCAAGTTTTAAACTGATTTTACTGTGGAACGTTTGCAGGGCTTATAGTCATTTTTTATCTGGGCATTTATATTTTTTCGTATTAATTTTAAAAATCACTTTATCTGTAGGTTTCTTGACTTTCCAGTATAAATAACAGGAGATAAAAATATTGTTCAAATTAAATTGTCTAGAAGTTATATACGTATGCTGAAGAAGTACTGTGTGCTGTCAGATATATTTGGAAAGAAGAGCTCCTTATCAAATTCTCAGTGGGTCTCATCCAGTCCAGGAAAGCTGTGTTGTTTCCAGGGCTTGGAATGGGGCAGGCTTTTGATTCCTTTTCAGAAATGGTGCTTCAGTCTGTGATGACTTATACTGCAATTATAACACTAGGTAGACTCTGAAGTCAGTGCACTGTGATCCTTCTGTGGGGAAAAACAGAATAACTCCTTTTAAAACACATCAACATTTGAGGGGGAAGCAGGAGGACATAATCTGCCAGTGATACCTACCACGCAGGATGTTACAGTTTCATAAATATGTCCCTGAAGTTGGGGGTTTAAGTGGAACAAGATCAGAGTGGGAATGCTGACAACATACCTCTTTAAATGGATAGTTGCCATTCTTGTCTGCTTTGTTTTGTTTTGAGAAAACGAAACAGGGTTGGATTCAGGTCATACAAAAGAATGCAGAGTACCTATTATCAGATGTCTTAATACTAGAACTCCATAATGACATGTGGCGCTTTTAAGTCTATACTGTGTCCTGAAGACTTTCTAATTTAAGGTCCTTCCCTGCCTTTCACCCTGTATTGTCTGACCTTTCAAAAACTGTGAGCTGAAGGGCAACTGACACTGCTGGCACATATAGAACAAGATCTAGGTTGTAGTGAGCTGGGAGTTTACCTCTTCTCCCAGGCAACTAACAATAGAACAAGGCAAAATGACCTCAAGCTCTGCTAAGGGAATTCATGTTGGACATTAGGAAAAATTTCTTCACTGAAAGAGTCGTTAAGCATTGGAACTGGGTCCCAAGGGAAAATCGTCGAGTCACCACCCCTGGAAGTGTTAAAAAAATGAGTAGGTGTAACACTTCATTATATGGTTTAGTGGGCATGGTGATACTCAGTCAAACGTTGGACTTGATGATCTTGGAGGTCTTTTCCAACCTTAATGATTCTGTGATTCTGTGATGCTAGAATGGGATTGTTCCTCAGCAAAGATGAACAAGTACAATTAAAACACTTGCTCTGAGTTGCATGTATCATGAGAATTGGACATGTCTGTACGTGCTATTCTGGAATAGCTACTCTGAAACATTCATTCTGGTATAATGATGCTTTGGGGTTTGGCTCTCAACAGGAATTCAGTTGCCCCAGAAGTCTTACTCCTTAATTTTCAAAATGCTCTCATGTGGTGCTTATTTGGAAACAGCTTCTGTGCTTGAAAACTCACTGTGCCTTACACTGACTCCCATCTAAGCATGAAAAAGAACTGAGGAAGAGTGTTGAGGAGATGTGTGCAGCAGGGGACTTGAGAGAAAATCTGAAGTACAAGGGGGGAAGTCAGGGAAAGAAAGGAGAAATAGTGAAGTCTGAATTAGTGAAGTTTGAATTGAAGGATTGACTTGGGCAAGAACAACAGTTAAAATACTCAAGATCTTGTGAACCTAGTTTTCGTTTCAGGAGTATCTCAGTTTCAAGTCAGTGGGCCTAGGATCGTTCTGAAAATATCATTCATTCATCTCCCTTCAAGTTACGGAATTAAGTTTGAAAAGCATACATGAGTTGTAAAAAGAGGGATGTGGAAGAGGAAAGTGATTTTCTGCTGGGATAGTGCAAGATAACCTTATGTTTATATCAAATATGTTACTTCATAACTTGTTTATCACTTCCTGTGAGGTTTTAAGAAACGCCCATCTGACTTCGGAAATATGTTTTGCGTTCTCTTACTCTGCTACCTTTTCCCCCCTTGCTAATTTTTTCAGTCACCATCTGATGGACAGGGGCCATCTTTCTATTTGTAACATAAAAGACATGGATAGCAATCCTCCCTTCTCCATTTGCACCAGTGACAGTACACATAGGAGCTTGGCAAACACATTATCTTGCCTTGCCATACTACCTCATTGTTGTGAGGTATTCAACCAGCTAGATGTTTGCAGGTCTAATAATCCAGCTCTTCTGTCTCAATAAACTCCTCAAACAACCATGATGAATACAAGCAGATGGATGCTATCAAAGTTACTGATACAAAGTTAATGCTGCTTACCACGAATAAATGTAATTATATATGTCATAGGATGAAACATGGTATAACCTCAAACATACTGTAGTGCTTGGGCTTTTTAGGGCTTCCCCTGATTAGACACAAGAACCTGAGAGTGACAAGATGGGCATACGAGGAGACAGTAGAAAAGATGAAGAGGCTAACAAACTCAAATGTCAAAAGTAGATATGGATGACCAAAATGAAAGTTTTTCACTTGAGAACTCTGCAGGCTACGGTCACTTTCACTTTTTTTTTTGCCAGAGCACTTCAAAGCCCATCTGAAATGGTTGGATAGTTATTACTCCTAATGAAATGGAAATTAATGTTCTGCCACTACACAGGAAGAAAAAAGATTAAAATACCTTAGCTGCTTCTTACCATGTTTCAATACTGCCTGCTATCTGTCAGCTGCTGGAGAAGTTGGTCCTTTGCCAGACTGCTCTGTATTTGGTGGATGAGCTATTTTTATTTCATGAATAATGCTTGACACTCAACACCCACCAGTGATATCCTATAAATGTCACTAATGATGAGTTTAGCACTCTAGCTCAAGGCTGTGGACTGGGGGCTACTCAAATGTATTCGTTGAGGATTTTTCTTTCTTCAGTTACTGTCCAGAGGTTCATTTGGTTCTGTGAAGGAGCGAGTGGAGAAAAGGGAAGAGGAGAAGAAAGAGGGAGGGTAAAATTTGGTGTTATTGAGTGTCCTTGATTGGTAGTGGATAATTCTGTGCTGGGAGTGCCTCTGCGGTCTGTGTGGTAAAACTTGTCTTGATCTACTTTAATCAGAGATCTGCCCAAGATATGTTTTACGTGATCCTTGTGCTTGAAAGCTAAAACAGTCAGCATGGTGCTCTTATGGTGTGTGGGCTGTGCCTTCAGGTTCTGGCTGGAGCAATCCTTGAAATGAACCTCTCTTATAGGATAATTTGCTCTAAACCCAATTACTTTCAGAGACTATCTCTGACATTTTTGATGTGTAAATCAGTTCCAGAGAAGAAATGCTTAAGGGTGGGAAAAATATTTGCCTTTCAAATATAATCTACCATGTTGACCTTATCAGTTGGCGGTGTCTGAAATGGAAGGCCCAGTTTCATTCTACTTGACTTTCTCAGACTTGTTTACTTCTGATTTCTGTCAACCTTCCAGGCATATGAGAACATTGCTGTGGCAGGGTCTGCATATCTTTGTGCAGGGTTTCTCAGAGGGGGGGTTGTGCCTAGAGTAAAGGCTTTTGAGAGAGTTGAGGCCGCCTCCTGAGTGTGAATGGAGATAAGGTGGAGAACTGGTGTAAGGATTGAAATGGTGGGCAGTTCTTGCATAAACCATAATACTCCTCCTAATTCCTGCCTTCCAGGCATGAGTCCATCTCTGCCCTGTCCTCTGTGCCTGCCCTCTCGTCAGACAGCGACAAGGATGGTGAAGATGAAGGGAATGATGAAGATGAGTTACGAGGGCTGCAGTCTTTCCATATTCAGTCCAACTGCAACACTGAGAGAGACTCAGGTATAAATGGGAGAGGGGCATGGGCAGAAATGGAGGAAAATGGCATGGATGTGCAGGGAGGAGATGAGAGACACTGGCTTAGGGATAACAAGGTATGGGCAGAAAGAGACCAAAACAGAGGCAGATGGATAGATACCAATGGATAATGTGGAGCTGCCCATTCCTGCATCTGAAGAGGGGTACGTTTCAGAGTTCTCTGTCTAGAAATACAGTTGTTAAATTGGCAAGTTTCTTGCAAGTTCCAGCTGGCTAAAAAAATTTTGAATTAGGTTCATGGACTGGAGTCTACAAGGTTTTAAAAGTCTGCAGAAACCAAAAGAGATCAAGAGATCCCCTCAAAAAAGGAGGATTTTAGAGATGTCCGATTAAACTTACAGTAGACATTGCCATTTTTAATTTGATGTATTTTTACCGCAGATGTTACAGTGTATTGGAGCAGACTTTTTTCCCCAAGCCTTTTGGGAGGGCGCTGCACTGTGGCAAGTGTTCTGCAGTGGTCTGCTGATTCAATCAAAATCTTACTTAAAACTGTATGTCTCCATTAAAATTTCGATACAGTGATTTGGGTAGTCTGTGGAAAAGCATGTGTTGACAGTGGTTCAAAAGGTGTGGGAGTACTGCCTTTGTGGAAAGATGAAGTGAGAGCTTCTTCAAAAGCTGGACTGCTGGTCAGGATGTCAACTAGGTGCATATCTCTTTTACCTTTCCAGATCCAGACCTTACTCTCTCAAGAAGCCTTTCCCAGTGGGAAATGAGGAGGGTGAGTTACTAAACCTTCAGACTGTATTTCTTGTTACAGGGAAGCTGAAGAAGAAATTCCCAGACAGATTAAAAACCTTATTTGCACGTGTGGGAAAGGTGCAGCTGTGGTGGGAAACCATTGAGAAGCCTCTCTGAAGAATGATTTGGAGATGGCAAAATAGAGCCTAGTTCAAGAGACTAGGGTGTTTAGAATCTAGAGTTGCACTTGGGATTTTAACATCAGTGTCTTTCCATCAGATGTTATGCTTTTGTCTTTTCCTTTTTGGTCTGAATCTCATGTGGTGCTGAAGCTGTTCATATACTTGGATCTGAGCAAGACATTTAACTGTTCAATTGTGCAAGAAGCAGCAATAAAAGTATCATTTTTGCTTGATGCTTTATGATTAATGGTACAATTTCAAGCTGTCTCTCAGTTTTGAGGCTTTTATTGAGATGGACGTAATTGTGTTTTTCTGTGGGCCTTGTGGTTTTTCTCCTGTTTTTCCATGAGGAAAACTCAATCCCTGAGATAGTCTGTCTTTTAATTTCCTTCAGGCCAAAGAGATAGCGGCAATCCAGCGTTCAGAGGCACCAATGAGCAAGATGCCCCGGCAACGTGGTCGCTGGTCCCAGCCAACCAGCAACATAGAGATGACTGTGAAATCCATGCTTGACCTGCGTCAGCTGGAGTCCTTCTCTGTTTCCCGTTCTCCAAGTCGAGACTCGCTGTCTCAAAACAGCAACGGGGACGACAGAGAAGAGCACACTGACCTTCCTGTGCACGTCAACAAAGTAAGGACATACTACTCTGAGGAGGTGAACCCACTCTGATTGCATCTGTCCTGCATCCGTTTGTTATTACCTACATTTATTACTACCTGATGCCATTCTTTGTATCGTTAAAGGTTTTCTAAATGGCTTCTGAGGAACTTTATTAGATAACTCTTTTGTAGTTAGTACTCCTGCAATGTGTGATTCTGCTGTCTTACAGCAGAGACCATATGAGATCAAGGTTTCTCTTCAATGACAGGACGACCTCATGTTTTCTTTTAGCTCTTTGAATATTTATGTCAAAAACAAGCTGAGAAGTTGAGCTTGGAATTACAGGTGTGTAAAAACTTGGTTAACTATTAGCTCGCTCTGCTGGGATGCAGTTTTTTGACTCCAGTAGCCGCTGAAATGTGGCTCATATGATTCCCTTAGTTGCGGGCTTTGTATCTATGGGTCACAGCAAGTAATGTGTGCTTATCCTCAGAAAGCTAGTGCCTGTTTTCCAGTAGCAGTCTGTCCTAGTGCCTAGTTTCATTAGAGGTGTTCTTTCCCATGTAACTGTGTGACTGAGGATTGAGATTGTTGTGTACAGTGATTCAGTTTTTCAGCTGTGGCCCAGTTTTGTGAATAGTCTGATCAGTCCATAGAAGGTAATGGAAGAACCTGCTGCCACATGGCTTGCACTCCTGATGTGTGTCAAAGAGTACTTTACCAAAGAATTTTAGGGAATTGCAAACAGGAAACAAAACAGGAAAGTACAGCAGTAGTCTGACAAGTTTAGTAAATAGGGAACAGAAAAGACATAGGAGTGCTGTGTTTTCTGATGTCAGATTACTGATCATATTCTCTGCTGTAATGCATACTTTCTAACCCTGCACAGCACTTGCTGATGTAAGTTAAAACACTGGTTATATCTAGTTTTCTCTCTTTTTAATTAAACCAGGTTGGCAGCTCAATACCTCCCCAAGATAATGGATCTTGTGTGCGACCCCAAGTGATTCGGCTTGTGTCTTGTGAAGAGGGGGTTTTTTCTCAGGAACTGGAACCTTCTGAGAGTGAGGAATGTGTAATCTACCCTGAGCAAGATGAAATCCATCCCACAGACTCTAGCAGGTTAAAAATAAGCTCTCTGCTGTGCATGGCTCTGATGTTTCTGTTCTGGTTTTCTTGCAGCTTGTGTGGTAACTTTGATGAGTTGACTTACTGCCTGATTGATGTCAGGCATGTTTAACTGAGAGTTTTATGTCAGATGGATGCTAGAGGGATATGAAACAAAGAAGGCACTATTAAAATAATTTTCCTCTGAGGAAACTGCATTTTAGCAGTCTTCTCCAAGTTTTTTTGTTGTTGTTGTTGAATAAACAACTTGGGAGCAGCCTTTTTGCTTTCTCCCTTATCTGAGTTGAAAATAGCAAGGGAAAACTTGGAAGCTGGAAAACTCACTGACAGTGACACATATGTGGCAGTGAAATGCCTACCCAGGAGAAATGACAGAATACTTATTTATGAAAACTGGGCAAGAATTTAGCAAATGTAGTGTGTGATTACTCTTTTATGGGAAATAGAATGACTTGCATGATACAGAAGGAATTGAAAAGGGCACTGGAGACAGTGGAAACCTTTTTTATTCCTCTGCTGTTTCTTCTGTTTTAATTTTACATAATTTATTTTTTCTGTGCTCCATTTTTTTTTCCTTCCCTGAATTTTATTCTTTCCTTTCCCTCTTAACCTGATGCTAGTAGCTTTAGACAGATTTTTATGCAAGAGTGCATGCCAAGATTTTGCAGTTGAGGCTGCTAGGTTTCACCTAGTTTATCTTTATTTTTCATTTTTGATTTTGTGATGATAACATTTGGACAGAGTAGACCCATGTGCTGCTCCATCATGTAAGAAAGGGAGGCCCTCCGGCAATGTTGGATAGAGACTGGACATGTGGCAATGTTTACAGAGCTTGGGAGCTGCCAGGGGTAGTTGCCATTCAGTTCTGTTGATTGATTTCTAATCCTACCTTGCCTTGTAGTACATTTGAAGCCAAAGTATTTCAAAAAGTGGAAAACTGAAGTCCTTAGGCATCAGGCAAAAGAACAGTGCTGGTGACATTTGACAAAATAAGATTAATGAAATCACAACAGAAATAAGTAACCCTGTTATACAAGATTGTATTTCTATATGATGTTCTTCACTAAATTAATCTTTCTCAAAGCCAGAATCTTGTATATTTTGCATCCCAGAATTTGCCCAAAGAAGCAGATCATGAACATGAGAAAAAAAGTGTATTAGAGCTTAAATCTGTGGCAAACCAGAGTTTCTCTACTGTAGGTATAGGCCTGGTTTTAGTCCCTTTTTCATTATGTAAACCTCTATATTTGTTCCTCACCTGTGCTGGAAATCAAGCCAGAGCAGTGTGGTGCTGGTGCCTGGTAATCATGGGAACTGACAACACCCCGAAAATCAGACAGTCCCCTTGGGACTTCGCTGTCCAAGCTTAATGAAATGCAAAAAAAAAAAAAAAAAAGTATTATAATGAGAGAAATAAACTTCTTTTTCTCTTTAAAGCCTTACATTTGTAATAAAAGCTGTTACTAACACAGGTAAGGCCTTATTAAAGTTAAAATGTGCTTGTTTGAATGTAAACAAATATCTCTTCTAGTGCTGTATCTTCCTGTCTCTCTTGTAGTGAGTTCCAGGTAAAAGCACTGCCCCATGGGAAGCTCTGCAGAGGTTATCACAGTAATGGATGCCCAGACAAACACAGTCCAGACAGTGCCTGCTCTGTAGATTACAGCAGCAGTCGTCTGTCCAGCCCAGACCATCCGAATGAAGGTAAGATGCAAAAGACGTTATAAAAGTATTTATACGTGAGCTCTTCGTGAGCTGGCCTGAGGTGACACTCAGTATTAATCACAGTGATACTGCTGTACAGATTCAGGAGCATTTGAACAGATGCCTCAGTGAAGCCACTGTAGAAGCAGGAAATGGTGCACTTTGCTTCTTTCCTTGTGCACCTTTGGCTTTCTCTTGCTAGCCAAGGAAGCAGGTTTAGTACTGAATATGCCATAGACTATGCTGTTTGTGGGATATGGTAGATTAGGGAATTATTGCATGTAATGCTGACTAACTTTAACATTCGAGGTTCCATTTAACATCTTGGTTGATTTTTTGTTTTTTTAAACTTGGCTAATGTTACTCTGATTAAGTTTTTACAGCACTGGGGTTTTTTGCCTTTTCCTAGACTCTGAAGGCACTGAGCCTCTAAGCGTAGATGGTGTCTCAGACCTGGAGGGAGAAGAAGGAGAGGAGGATGTGGGTACGAGCATGCCAGAAGGAGAAGTTCCACAGATACCTGATCAGGAAAAGTTCCTCAAGGAGCATTTTGGGACCCTGAGCAACACTGATGGAAAAGGTACTTCTCTATGTCCAGTGGGGAGACTTTGTAAGGTCAGTCCTGATTTTTCCCCTGTATAAACCAAACCAGGCTACAAGTTCTGCTAGGCTTTCGTGGATGTGTGCATACGGGCAGGGGGGCAAAAATGGAAAACAGTGTAAGAGGCCTAAAGAAGAGTGACATCTGTTAACTTCATCGGTCTGTGTGTAAGTTTGTGTGGATGAGATTGGGCTCTGTGTCCGTTTGGAATCCTGAAGAGCTGCTACCTTTTTCCCGGACTGGTTTTTCCTGTTGTAAAGAAGGTATTGACTACGCGTTCACCCCTCCATAGGTGACACGCAGTGGCCTCTAGTGGTGCATCAAGGCATAGCCAATGTCACAAAAGAAAAGGCTGAAATGCTGGGTGGAGAGAGAGAATAAGAGGAGACATCAGAGTGGCAAAGGAGCTGGTTTGTCTTTATCGACCAACTCCAGATCAAAGCATATCATTTTAGAATTTATGATGGTTGCAGGCAGCAATATCTATGTGAGTTTTTCGGGTTCTTTTTTTTCCTTTTATTTTTTTTTCTCTTTGATTGGTTTGTTTTCTGCTTGATGCCAGTGCCTTACAGTCCTACACGCAGGATAGGACACAAAGGGAAGCAAAAAAGGAGGAGGCATACCCTTAGGGAGAGCAGCAGCTTAAGGCAGAGTAGAACACTAAAGGCAAAGGGAATATAATTATTTCATTCTCTGTGGCTTTAGCTTAAAAAATCCCCTTGGATGGGAGAGAACGCTTGATAGTCTTTATGATAAGAAAACATATGTGTGAGAATGTTCTGTAAATAACCTGCTCATTTTTCTTCCTCCTTTAACCAAAATTTTTAGGTGGCTCCTGTAGGAATCTGGAAAGAACTGAAAACCTCAGCATTTCCTCTCGCTTTCTTTCCCAGTCCCCGGCTTTCAGGTATGGCTCTGCTTGTTTTGAGTGTTTCTGTCTGTCTGTTTATACTAATAGGATTAGGTCTCATGCTAGGTCCTGGGTGAAAATAGTTGAGCAAACTTCTGGCCTTGGTGTGCCTAGGCACAGTAAAGTGTTTGCACAGCACCTGGCAGGCTGGTTGCAGACTCTTGTGATTTGGGCAGGCTGTTCTGGGTCACTTTAGCTGTTCTGGTTTTTCCTAGTGTAACACTATTGTTTTGTTCTTTTTCCTCTTTCAACAATGTGCTTAATTGTTTAATAATTAATGCCTTGATTGATTAAGTTGGAGGAATCGCTAATAACATAATTTACTTGTCACTGTTTATGCTCTGTTTATTCTTTTGCATTTCATTCAGCTTGGACAATGAAAGTAGATTTGTCAACTTTTCCTTTGTTTTACAGTCCTTTCTTACTCAGCTTTGTTTCTTGATCCCATGCCTTTGCAGGGTGTTCTGGTGTCTCACACAAAGCCCCACAGGGATATTATTCTTCCAAAAACCCCTCAACCCTCAAGCACCCCAAAAGGCCTCTGCAAGCTGTTTTCCTTGTTATTACAAAAAAATCCCAACGAAACAAATAAATAAATTTTTAAAAAAAGGTTAATGCTTTTGTTGAGTTGGGTTCCTAAATCCTTAAAACAAACAAATACTCCTGTATTCCTCTAAAATGAAAACCTAAAATCTCAGCTCAAATGGATTTCATAATGTAGGACTAAGCAGATTCAAATACCTCTTCTGAGGTTTACCAGCTGTATCCAGATTCAGCATGTTAGGGAAATTTGTTTGTTGTTACTGTATTCAGCTGCTGTTGCTGCTGTCAGGAGCGCCTCTTAGTCTGTCTCGTGTTGAGACGGTATTTTTGGGAAGAAAGCCAGTAGTTAGCTATTGTGTAAGCTTCTGGAGAGTTGCAGTGATGAGTGAAGAAAGTCACTGGTGCTTTAGAAATGTAACAAGGGAAGTAGTTTTTTTATTATGAAAACCTCTGGGCTTTTAATCTGTTCAGCTGTTTAAACACGGCAGATTGAAAGTTGCCGCCTTTCTGAAGTAAACCCACTGTGTTTGTCTGAAGTGGAGAGAAAGAAGAAATTAGGCTTTCCTCTTGAAGATGCTGACCAGCTTTCCTAGTCATTATGCTTTCATAATGTTAGGAAAGCATATTTACTTCCTCTTAGGGTTATCATAGAATTGAAAAGATTTAAATTTTAGTAAGCTGAGCTGAGAGAAAAGACCTGACCTGACTTTGCCCAGTCTTTCCTATGCCTGGAATTTTCCCTTCTCTTTTGTCTCCACTTTTTATAGTGTCCTCCCTGGAAACAGCAACCCAATGCTATCTGTGATTGCGCAGCCTATAGTCAAATGCCTGAAGACCAGAGCTTGCAGGGTTGGTAGAATCAAGTGCCCTAAGGACAGCTTAGGGCATTTTTGACTCAAAAAAGTCCAGACAGGGAGGGGCTCTTTGTTCCAGAGAAACTTAATGCATGTTCCTGTCTATCCAGGGGAACACACTTACTTGTTTTAACTGAGATTTCTTTATTGTGTTCTTTAGACGACTGTCACTCTCTTCATCAAATCTGACACTGGATTCAAAGCCCGTTGTGCCACCAACCCAGACCAGTCAGTTTACACCAAACCTGTTGAAAAATGACAGCAGTCATCCTGGTGATGCATTGGAGAACAGCCAGCTCCTGGAGAGTGTAAATTCAAATCGAGCTATTTATGTGCAGAAAAAACGCAGATCAGCTTTGGAGGCCGGCAGAGTTGGTATGGCTCCTGGACGGGTTATTGCCTCCTTTCCAGAAGGCCCTGTGAATGCAGTCATGAGAAAGGCACAGTCAGTGCATGACCTCGTGCATGAGGGTAAGGACACAGGTTGCAATGATGGTATGAACCTGAGAATGAAATAGGGACATTTGAGTGGAGGATTTAAATTAAGCTTGTCTTTCTGCATTCTGAGCTGTAGGCTTTACATGTCTTTTAACTCCTATAGCCTGTCAAGGGAAAATATTTGTAATTGTATTAATTAAAATATTATTTAATATTTTTAATTTGTAATCCAGATGCTGGTCTTGTAATTATCAGTCTCTGATATTTGTTTGGCAGATGTGGGAGGAGCACTGGCAAGGGTGAAATGAAGTATTTGCAAAGAAATTCTCCCTTGCTGTGGGTGGTTGCTCCAAGCTAAGACTGAAGCTCCCCAGGGTAGAGAGGAGAGAAAGAGGGAAGGAAGAGACAGTAAGAGAGAGCTTACTGTATCCATGCCCTCCATGGGAAATAACTCATTATTTTATTTTGAAATAACTCAAATTTTTAAAGCAATCAACTCACTAACCATTAATAAGTTTGTTTAAAAAAACCAAAAAAACCCCACCTGATCACCACAACAGCATATATAAGTTTTTGCCTGCTTTCTCTGGCCTCTCTCTTAAGAGTCATGGTGGTCCGAGGTCTTCTGGCCATACACTTTAAGAACAAATCTCTCTCATGAGGAAAGCAGCAGTGTGTGAGCAGGATGAGGGATGGGAAAAAAAGAAACCTGTTGAGGCTTGATGATACTAATGTGAACTAGTGGTTGTTTGTACACATCTCACAGGGACTGAGCTGAGCCACATTAAATTCTGATTTAGGAATTCACTGCAGGCTCTTGTCTATTTTTGGTGTGTTTGTCTGTTTAATTTTCACAGATAAGGGTCCTGGAGTGATATCCTCTGCCAAGCAGCGTCCTCAGACTCTTTTGGTGGTTGAGAAGGATCCCAGACCTAACAATTGCAGGGTATTATCAGCCAGTGTGTTGAAGATGGATGGATCTGGTGCTCTGCTGGCCAAAGATGTCAGGGCTGCAAAACCAAAGTCCTACATGAACCCCACAACCAGCTTCCGGGCTAAGATGTCAAGGAGCATATCTGTAGGGGAAAATCTGTACCTTGGTGGCTCCACTGAAATGTTGACTGATGGGAGGACTAGTCCTCCAGTGACAGAGAAGACACAATTTAGTTCCACACCAGATGCTGAGAAGATTAAGCTACCAGTGAAAGAAAATGTTCCAGTGAAACCTGCACTCCAGCCATTTGTAAACTGCTCATCTCCCAAGTCCTTCCACAGCAAGTTGGCATCATCAAACCGAGCGCATCTGATTCTTGACATTCCCAAGCCATTGCCTGATAGACCTACACTGGCCTCCTTCTCACCCACTACCAAAACAAAAACCCTGCTTGAGCCACAGTCTCCACAGTCACCTGCTGGGGCCTCTAAAAAGAAACCCTCTTTTCCTGAGGTCCGAGCCTCCAAGAGGGAGAATCAAACTGCTGGGTCTCTGGTTCCTGGTAGAGAGATCCCAACAGGACTTGCTAAGGAGAGCCCAGTGGATTATCCAGTCTCAAGGACAGATTGCCAGGATGAGCCAGGGGTCATTAGTCTAAAATTGAGGGAGGTGTCAGAGGGCCAGCACCTAAGGTCTCCTGAGAACACACTGCCCAGGGGCAGGGAGCAGATCACCGGCATCGCCTGTGTGCTAGGCAGCCAACCTGGACTTTGCCCACTAGACCCCATCAGGCCGAGGTCTCCTACATCTATAACTGCCTCGGCACAGGTCTCAGGTGTGCATGGATACCCATCTCTTATCTTCCCCCTTCTGTCTCCTGTCTTTGTGAACCGCCTCACGATCCCATCACATTTCTTTACGTCCAGCTTCTGGCCTGTCTCGTCCTGTCTGCACCTGTCTCGTTCCATAAACCATCCCCTCAATGGTGAGACACTTCTTCAATCTAACATCTTTTTCTCAGTCTTTAGTTTCCATTTCCTCTGGGTCTTATGTCTGACAGTCCTTCTTAGCTGAATGTTTTGTAGACCTCAGCACTTGTGTTTTTAGTGATTTAGCTGTACGATTACCTTTAGGGGCTCAAACCTCTTTGTGGTCGATGCTAAAAGCTGGCATGCTGAGAATCCCCTACACACCCCTGAGTGTGTAGGTCACATCCCCCACACTCCTCTCAGAGTATGTTTGGCCAGCAAATGAAGGTGCAGGCCAACATGTGCTAACAGAACCAAGCAAACACAGATAATACCGACAGTGAAGTTATGCCAGGCAGCTCGAACTTTCCTTTGTTAATATGCAAGTGTGCAGGGTCCAGAAAGGTTTGCATACAATTTTCTCCCCTGAGAAAAGGCTTAATGGAGGTGAGCTCCTTGCTGTAGCTGCCTGTGAGAGCAAGCAGGTCTTTGTGTTGTTCTCACTCTGCTTTGAGGACATGTCTGCAAACTGAGTATGCAGTGCATGTGCAGTTCATCGGCTGAAAACAGCTCTAAGATCTGCTAAAGGCCTCAGTTTAAGGTACTTCAATCAAATGAAAACTATCAGATAAGTTCAAATTGAAGCAAAAACCCTGCCCTCGAAGGCAGGAAAACCTCCAGTGGCAGAGAAGACACTTAGTCCTACATCATCTGCTAAGCTTTTTCTTTTGTGTCAAAATCTGAAAGGAAATACACCTTTCTGAGTTGTGCCTTAGAAAGCTGCATGTTAACCACTGTACTGATACCTTGTACCTTTAGGGGCTATACAGTTTTTTACCCCTTTTGTTAAGTTGTTCTTACTCATATCTGGGAAGGGATAGCTCTGTAATCCTGTGATCAATTGCCTTCTGTGGTGCCAGGCTGCTGCACCATTCGTCCGAATGGTTAAGCACAGTATTTCTGCACCAAAGTATTGCAGAAGGATAATCTAGTTTTAATGCATTGTTATTTTTCTTTTTGCATTTCTAGAGGGATCAAACACCTTAAGATTGAAGCACTGTTACGTAAAAGAGGAAATGTGATGTTTTGTCTAAGGGACCTGCAGTTACCATACTGTAGCTGCTCTGAAGAACAGTGAGTGCATCTGAAACTTTGAGACACTCCCCCAACAGGGGTGAGGTTTCTTCCAGCACCAGATGCAGCCTGAAGCTGTGGAATCACATTCTACAGCAGAATTGTAGTTGTCTGTACTTTTTAGGCTGAGTTTTTTCTCTTCTAGATTTGGGAATCAGGCTACTTAGCAAATGGGTTTTGGTCAGTTTGCAGAATTAACACAGCACAAAGAAAGAGCAAGGTTTTTTTCAGTATTGATTTTTCTTTTTTTAGCAATTCCCAAGACATAGCACACCCTGACAGGCTATTTAACAGCATCCTTTAGTGAGTTAGAATGATATAGCACTGTGGATCCCCAGTGGTTTTTTTCTCAGTAGGCAGCTGTCAGCCTTAAGCTTCTTGCAGACCACATTTCCCAAATTTTTAGTGGTAGATGCTGGAAAAGCTGTTTAGATCCAAGATGGCGATCACTGTGGCTTCTGGGAATCACAATGTGGCAGTTTAGATTAAAACTATAGGGTTGGTAGAGACTTGTTCTGCTTCTGACTTGCTCTGTTACTTTGGGTTTCCACTTAATTTTTCTGTCGTTCTGTTTCCTGCTTGTATAATGGCTGCAGATAAAGAGACTTACTTGTTCTTGTTAAAGCATTGTGACATCTACAGTTAAGATGCTGTAGATATGCTTAATGCTATTGCTGTGTTTAATATTCTCTGCTAGTTTCTGAAGAGCTCTGCTCTGTGCACCCGAGAGGCAGAAAATGCCTGTTACTTAAGCACTTATATTAGGTTTTGTGACTTTTCTCCTGACTGGCACCTCCCAGAGCTGGAGATCAGCATAAAAGCAATGATCAGAGGAGAAATACAGAAATGATCCTGAGAAGAAACAGCTGGGTTTCAAACATAAAGAGGGAAGGAGGGGGCAGAAGGCAAGAATCTTGGATTGCACTGAAGCCTGCTGTGTTCAGACTCCACATGCAGATGAATGTAGATGGAAGGATTTGTTCATGCCCCTTTGTTCTTTGTAGATGTTTTTGTTTGTGTTTAAATAGATGTTTTTCAAGCTGTATTTGTTTATACACCATCTAGATGTATTAGTAAAATTAGCTCAGATCCTCTCCAGTCTGTTCAAAGATAGTGTTCTCAGAATTGCAGAAATTACAGTGCTAACGTGACAAAGTTTTGGGTTTGGGTAACTAAAGAAAGTTGATTGGTCTCTGTCAAGGCCTTTGCAAACTGAAGACTGTGTTTGTGTGTCTATGTCTTTGTTCATGGTTTATGTCTAACTCATGAAAGTGTTTATTGTGTAAAAGATTGCAGGCCTTCAACTCATGTTTTGGAGATAATATCTGGTGGGGACAGGCAGAAGATGCTGTCCCTCAGTTGCTTGTTTTTATTTTTCAGTTTTGAATTACGGTGTATCAGCAGTATATGTCATGGGTTACTCAACAATGCAATTCTGTTGTGATTGAGTTTGCTTCTCACCACTCCTCTGGACTTCAGTCCTCACTAGAGAACACTGCAATAATTCAGTGTAATCCATCATCCTCTGTGCTTTAGCTGTACACTGTGCAGAAGGATGCATGAGGGGGAGTTCGTGGATTTCTCACTAGGTGGAAGCTAAATTAGAGGCTCCTTGGATCAGTCCCACTTGCCACTGGAAGCCCTCATACAAACATGGCTTTAATTCTAACTGGAAATCACATGGGTAATTTGTGACTCTCTGTGACTGTAACAAAAATGTGCAATCTGTTGAGAAACATTGCTGACTTTGGAGAGTCTAAAGACTGGAAAAATAGGAGTGTTTGAAGCAAGCAGCATGTCTAGTTAGTATGAAGGAAAGCTCATGCAGAATGTGCCTATTTAATGATTTGCTCAAACCAGCCCTAAAAATTGAATGAGAAGTTGTGTACACGTGGTCTTTCAGATATGCATTGAAAAACCTGTTTTCTTACGAAACTATGAGGTTGCAGGCAGTGGAGTGTCTGTGCCTTAACTTGTGCTTTTATGTTTTCCTCCCATCCAGAATCGGGCATCAGCGTAGAGCAGTGTGAGCACGTGGTATCCGAGCTCCAGGACAGCATGCGCAGAGCCCTTCACCTTTACCGCAGGGTGAGTGTCCTCACACATGGGCTCTGCTGCAGCCCACAAACATCTTACACAGAATGCAAGTGCTTGCTGCCTCAAGGTGTCCTCCTGTCCTGACTGTGTTCAGTGACACACGCTGCCTGGCTGTCCACTTGACTGTACCTTCAACTTGAACTGGGGATGCAGGAGCTCCTGATTTACAGCTTTTGGATTTTCCAATGGTTTGCTGTGGTACTCTGAGCAAATCAATTAAATTTTCAGTCTGTTTAGCCTATCTGTAGACTAAAGATGACACTATGCTCTTTTTCAAAGGTGTATTAGGGAATTAATTAATGGTTATACAGTGTTTCAGGGATATGAAGTATTATAGGAGCTTTGAGTTTTATTATACTCATCTGTTCTTTGTCTTTGATGCCTGGGAAAAGGATTACCGAATGTGGGATACCATGGGAATCCAGCTGTGATAGGACCATGCAGCCATTTGCGTGTCTCTCTCACCACCAGCTCAGTTATATGCAGAGCAACATAACAGCTCTTTGTTTCTTTGCTTAGCACTGATCTATCAAGTCTCCTGTAATGAGTGTGAGACTTTGATGGTGAGCATCTGCCACATGGTCCTCTGCAGCTCTGGCCACAGCACTTGCATCAGCTCTCTGACCTTGCTCTGTTCTTGGGACCAGCTGCATTTGGCAGACAGGAGGGACAGGAGACTGTGGCCCTGTGCTGCAGCTGGGAAACATAGTACTTCCTCAAGCCCACTATAAGGGGAATACTAGCCAAAAATGTGCTTCCCATCTCTGTCCTGTTGGAGTAATGCCTCTGGTTTTTGTGCAGCTAGGAGTATTGCATGCATGTCCTGCTATGTGTCTAAATAGGCAGTCTCAAATGTTGAAGAAAAGTAGACTTGATTGGTCTGCAAATGTTTATGGCATCACTTCCCTAAAGGGCTAGAATTGCTTACTTGGTGCTCTACCTAAACCCCAGTGCATTCTTTTTTTTCCCCCTCTTTGTTTTCAGGTATTAAATGATACAGAATCTTCTACTGACAAAGATAAAATAGCAGGCCTCCTGACAGAAACATTCTCCTCAATGAAGAAAGAATTGGACTCTCTGAAGGATGCAGAAGAGCTTCCAAAAGATAAGGAGGCACTGGTGAAGCCGCAAGATAACATTAGCCCACTGAATGAGGGATGTGGGGCCAATCTACCAAGTCCCAAGAGTTTGGGAGATGAGCAGACACTAGCTTTGTTGGAACAATACTCGGAGCTATTGCTGCAAGCTGTGGAACGACGCATGGACAAAAAACTCTAAGAGGGGTGGCTTTCAGGTGTTTGTGAATACACAGAAGTAATCGCAAGAAGAGGACCGCAGAGAGAGCTTCAGACCAATGCTACCATCAGCTGGTCTAGGGCTGGTGGGGATACCTTTATAAATTGATTTCCTCAGGCTCCAACAACTGACTTGTTCCAATTCTTAGCAATGTGCTGGCCACAGTTTTAATACTTGTTTCCCAATGGTCTTTAGCTTCCTGTCTCTAAACAAAGTCTTGAAAGAGGAGTTTGGAGAAATTCCCTTGAAATTTCTTCATAGCCAGGAGGTCAGGATGTTTGACACCTAAAAAGACAAAGAAAATCCCATTTACCCAAGAAATTCTGAACTGCTGACTAAAAGCGAAGGAGTCCATGTGAAGCCAATCCCTTCCTCTCCGAGACTTCATGAGAATCAAGAATCAGACTTTTTATGGGTTTATTTATTAATTTATTTCTCTTGACTGTTGCTCTATGCCACGTTTGTGGCTGTTATCTTTGTCCTTTAAAAAAACTGTCAATCCCTTTGCCATATCCCAGCGAGAAACAATCTCTGTATTATAAACCCTCAACAGGGAGACAGGCTGGAGTGTCTGTGCAATTAATGAACTGTTCTCTGCTTAGATCTTGTCTTGCTGTTCTTGCTTTTCCTGCCTTAGTTTTGTTCCCTGCAGTAATCCTGCTGTTGTTATGACAACCCTGTCTGCTTTCCTCTTGTGTCAAGACAGTCCCCACACTGTGTTTTATCTGCATTCACCTCCAGGGAGAGGCTCTGTATGCCTTGGGACATGCTTTGGAGATTACTTTATGAATTCATTAGTGGTATTTTTAATTTGGAATTTGATGTTACATTGATACTTCAGACCGGGTTTTCTGCAGACATTTTAAAAATTGAAATTAGATACAATACAAAAGTTTGTTTCAGCCACCTTTCGTGGTTAGGAATTGGATATTGACTTTGATGTTGTTATGATTTATTTGTGGAGAAGTGACATGAAAAAGCTGGTTTCCATCTCTTACAGTGTAACTCTGAATTTGAGAGATCTTTGTTGCCATGGGTCATCTGTGTCATTTGTTCATTTCACTGTGATAGGAAAATGTTTTCTCCTTGCCTTTACATGAAAACAGGATATTTACATCCCAAAGAAAGCTGGCATTCTCTTATCTTTTGTAGACCTGTTTCAAATCCCCTCAGAAAATTATTTCCTAAGAATGTCAAATGAGATGTTGAGATATGATTGCTACCATTTCCCCTGCCTCCACCCTCTTTGCTTTTCATTAATTTCTGGTCTGAGAAACAGAAAATCTTCTCTTCTTGCATTTTTATGTGCAATATTCTTCTTGCCCTGTGGAGCTTCTCTAAACCCATGCTAACTTGTGTCTGTTGTGGCTTAAAATTGTCCAGTGATGGTTTTTAGGTCAATGATATAAGCTAAGAAAAAAATCTTTTAAACCAGTGAAATTCTTCAGCACCTTCCCCCTTACTCCCACTCCTTTCAACAACAGGGACAAGTACACAAAATGTTTTATTTCTTCCATCTCCAGTCTGTCTTGCATTTATTTTAAGGCAGAGCAGTGTAATCCCAGTTCATAAAATTAATGCAAGCAACAAGCCTGTGGTGGGAGAGAGACTGCTAGCATCCATGGAAGTCAGTCAGAGGCAGCCAGACTGCATCATTTGGTTACACAGGTTACAGGGTGGAAGCAGTTTTCTTTCATTTTACTGTCCTGGCTGCTTTCTCTCTGAAACCCTGTGGCACTTGGAAATGTGGTCTGTTGACTTCTCTGTCTTTCTGGGACTGCGGATCTGCAGTGCAGCCTTTTTCCTACTGGTCTGGCCAGACTGGCATAGGATGACCTGTTTCTCCTGAGTAACTCTAGGGCTGAATAATCTGCAGTTCTCTCTCTCCCCTGACAAGTTTGCTGCCTGATCACTGCCGAGTGCTTCGGGACATGGCAGTGTGGGGAACACTTTGAGAGCTTTCCAGCTACTTCTGCCTGTAATTGAAATCTGCCTAATCATGTTTCAGGTGTCCTTGCTAACCTTTCCTTCCATGGGCTTGTACTGAGACTTTAAAGGGGTTATTTTCTAGTCCTGTTTCTGCACTGTATTGTGCTGAATCAGCTGATGTGCTTGGTCCCATGTGCAGCTTCTCTTGCACAGACAGGTTTTGCAAAGGAAGGCAAGTTGGAAGCCAGAGAGGAAATTTCTGGCAGTTTCTCTGAGTGAAAAGGTGAGCTGGAGATGCCATGAGTGGAATGTGTGATGACAGTCATGTTGGATCTGTGACGGGAGTTAGCGTGGGTCAAGCTTGCTTTTGAGGTGACCATTTCCTCCACTTTCAGACTGTGAACATATGTCCTAGTATACAGGAAATTTCTTGCTGTACTGGGGCCACAAGACACTCAGGAAAAATAGCAGTCCCTTGAACTGAGGTATATTTCAGTACTGTTGATAGTGGTTTGAAGGTTCTTTATACTACTTCCTTGTGCAATTTTGTACCATTTTATAATTTAAACTTAGAGATAGTGACAAAACAGTCAGAGAAAATACAGAAGAGCCAGTGGTGAGAATGAAATTACCGTGAAGGTAAAGGGCAACAACCAGCAAAGCTGGCATAGAGATATAAAACAAAGCTCCTTGGAAACAAGTTGTGTGAAGCAAATCTGATTTTTAAGCTGATCAGAGTGGGTTTTGTTTCCTGGAATGGATTTTACTTTGGGTCATGGCTGTATACAGGAAACCAGAGGTAAAATCTGATCAGAATGATGGCGAGAAAAGTGTTGGGCAAGTAGAACAGTTGGAGAATGGTTGTGTAGTTTACAATGAATTTAGAATAGTATATGTAGGAGACTTAGTAGAAAACAGAGAAGAGATGGTCTTGGTGTGAAGAACACCATTTGGCCAATACCTGTGAAGGATACAGTACCAAAAGGCTTCGGGAAAGTAGATACAGGACTTGGAGATGGTGATCTGTAATTGAAGAATGAATTGGAAGGAGTTTGTTTTAAAATATGTTTTATTGAGCCTCTTGCTTCTTGCTGTTCTCTAAGCAACTATTTTTGCTTAAATGGCAGAGTCATGAGCTGCTTGTTCAAGGCTTTGATGTTTTGAATTGAGTAGTAGAAGCCCAGTTATGGAGATGCTGGTGCCACAAGTTTGTTGCTGAGAGGAGTGAGGAGATAGTGTTGCTCTTTATGATTTAAGACTGATCCAACTAATTCTTCCCTGTTAACTTCCTATTGCTGGCAGTAGGAAATATTCCTAAAACCCCGAGTTTACAGAACAAAGAGAGCATAAATGCATTGCATTTGCACCTTGTGAACATGTTTCACCACAGGCTGTCCATTGGGCCAGGTAGAGAAATAATGAATGGTAACTGCCTGGGAAGTGAAGAGGCTTGTTGGAGGAGGTAATAAATTTGTGTCTATCTCTCTTAATGGTTTGTGATCCCTCTTACTGGTTTGTAAGCATGGGCGCAGCAAGATACCTGTAATTAAGATAAGTTATTTGTTTAACATAAAGCCTGAAAAAATAATTTGGACCTACCTATCCTCTTTACATATATTTTTTCCCCTTCAACCTAACATTCCTGGTCAAAATGAGAAGTTTTAGGTTTCTTTTCCATCTTTTAAGTAGTACTGCTTTGCCTGTGGAACCCCTCAGTTTGTTCTAGGGCTCTCTTGAACTGGGACTGTAGGAAGGGCTGCAACCTGAGAGGGCAGCAAACTCAGTTTTATTTGCTGTTGCAGGCAGGTAACACCTTCCTCCTCCCCAGCCCTCAGCAGCACCCAGGAGCTGTGTGTATGGGGGTCCGCGTTTCTTCCACCTCCTCTCTCAGGTTGTCTTCTCCTTTCCGTTTGACCTCCCAGGTGATGACTGGGGCATGGCCTTTCAGCAGCCGTCTCCCCGGCCTCCCCGTTTTGCAGACTTCATCACGACTCAGAGGAATTGGGACGTTTCTTTCCGGGAGTAGAAACATACCAACTTAATTTTTTAAAAAGAACGAATATGTATATAATTATATATAAGAAAAGAAAATGAAATGCAGGTATTTAAACACCTTTGGTAAATTCATGCATGTATACAGTGTCTTCCCCCCACCCCGCTGGATGTGTAGCATCCAGGACACTAAATGACAAAAAACCTCATTGAAATGGTAGGCAGGTCTAGCAGCCCCCCGAGAGAGCAGGTGCTTCCTTCTCTGGGTAAGTCCGGCGTGTCCCCTGTTTCAGATCGTGCGTGTAAATGACACAGGGCGCTGGGGCTGTGTTCGTGTCACCACGGGGGACACGCGCGGGGCAGCCGCGTTCGGAGCAAGCCATGGCCGCCCCGCGCGTCCTTCCTGCGCCCTCGCTCCAGGCAGGCGCCTCCTCACCCCTGTTCCCCCGCACTGCCCTTTTCCTTCCCTCCTCTAAACCACAAAGCAAACAAAAAAACCCCTTCCTGCTTTATTTATAAATGCGTGTTTTTATACTTTTGGCTTTAGGTAAAATAATACTTTGTCTTTTTTTTTTTTAATTATTATTTGGGAAAAAAATTAAAAATTCCGTTTGTTGGTTGGTTTTGGTTTGTTTGTTTGTTG